>OZ025260.1:23996149-24044978 GCA_964019135.1 Arenicola marina | reverse complement strand
TATTCCCCATAAAGAGAGATGGCAGCTCTCGGGGGAAGGACAGGGAAGGCAGGGAGACAGCGGGGGGGGGGGGCGGAGAGGCCGAGGGAAGGGGAAGGGGAGATTGAGGGCCAGAGGGAGGGGGAGGGAAATAGGAAGGGGAATAGGGAGAGAGAGAGGGGAGGGAGTGAGAGAGAGAAAGTGAAGCGCAGAGGGGGCGAGCGAGAGAGAAAAGGAGAGGGGGGGGGGGGATAGGGAGGGTTTTCTTTATTGGGATGTGAACCTGGTTACAGCGAGGACAGAGAAACAGGACGTGCTATTGTCCAGAGTGAACGTAATGGCCACTGTCAGACAAAGATTCGCGCCTCCATATCGCGCCAAGATTTTTTTGAACTGTGCATTTCGGGGCGGGCGATAAATAAAGATGTTTCTCTCCTCCCGCAGGCCAACTCAAGATGGATGTGCTGAAGGAAAAAGAACTGCGACAAAGCATGGAGCGACAACTGGAAGAGGAACAGAAACAAATCGGTGAGGAAACAAGATCAAGTGTTTAGGTAGAGCAGCAACAGACACCCAAATGCACTGTTGCACTACATGGTTTATATATTGTTTATTTAAAATTTGGGCATAAGAAGCTTACTATTGCTTAAGATCATTTATTCATTTGAATTATTTAGCACCTATTTTGCTCAATTTGGGTTATATTGCGACAAAAAAAGCGTTACACATATAAACTTAAGCCTAGGTCTATTACTGATTGATTTTTTATTGATCCAATATTACTTACTCTTCGCAGGCTCGCTTCAGCGAAACTGAAAAAGAGAAAAAATTCGCAAAGCGGTTACAAGATCAGCTGCAAAACATCGAACACACCCACTTGAAATCTCTCAACGACTTCAAAGCTCGTCTGGATCTCGACTTCGGCGCGAGAGACGATGAGAACAGGGGGGAAATCGATGGCAGGAAGAGCAATGGTGCGTCTCCATGGAAACACACAAACATATCGTTAGCAGCTCATGATGCGGTGGACAAAAAAGTAACTAGTTGTTGTCCAATATGTGTTCCAGGCGTTGTATGGGTTACTGTAATGGCGGCCTTTCTAGATGCGATAAAGATAGGATTTATTTGACGGTCTGTATTATAGTGGACAATGCGGGTCTTATTTAAAGATTTGTATTATATATGTCAATAACTAGCTGTACGATTATCGCAAAGGACAATGTTAAATTTGCCACCCTAACATCCAGCAATGACGATTTCAACACATTCGCTTTGTTGCATGGACCGTTACCGGTAACTTCTATTTTGTTACTAAATTAAAAGTTTGACTGTCTTCTCTACAGGATATCTTCCCCTCCTCGACTGGTAGACAGTGACAACCGCGGCCAGCAGCCCCCCACCAGCCAGTCCAGCACCTGCCACCCCAAAGACAACGACCACACTTCAGGCACAGGTTAGTGACGTCGCCACGTTCACACAACGTTCGCTCAACGTTATGGCAACATGTTTTATAACTATTACTCTATAAGTATCGCAATTAGCGAGTTGAGGAGACATTGCTATAACGATGAATGAGTTCACTTTAGGCGTTGGTAGAAACTGTTCACCACCACCCTTCTACTGAATAATGATAACAGGAAATGTGCATATTTATTTAATCAAACCTAGTTAAAATTCTTTGGCACTGGTGGCGCCGCCTTGAGGCCACACAGGAGAGTTAATTAACGCAACCGGACGTGTAAGCTCGAATCATGTTGCGTACTCCCACCCCCCACCCCCCACCTCCCCCCGCCTGCTGCCCCCGATGTAGAGGTGCTGGTGCTCAGTCTGACGGCGCGCGCTCAACTGATGCCAGGATCAGGATTGCGGGACGCACGCACCCCGTGGAGTCCGAGGCCGCGCTTGACCTGAGTGGTCGGCAGGATCTGACCGGGCTGGCCAGCGATCGGTCAGCTCGAGCCCGCCCCCCCCCCTCCCCCACCGGCTGCGCACAGTGGTTCTTAGTCCTCACATGTATGAATCCTTGAATCCGGATCTCTCCCCCACAGACGCTGTTCGGCCCGGGGGTGACGTGCACACCACTATGGAGTCCCTACTGCTGGCCTCCCAGCGCCTCGCCGCCGACTCCTGCCACACCGCCGCCAACGGCTTCATTCACAGCTCCCTCATCAAGCAGACCGAGACTGTCTGAAGACAGACAGTCACCCCCCTCCCCCCCCCCCCCTCCACCCACCTCATCACCATCCCGTCATCCCCGCTCGTGGGGTGCGGGGACGGAGGACGTGTTGGGGGGTTGGGGAGGACCCTGTCCACGCCATGCCAGAGACAGATCCCCGTGGGTTTGGCGGGGGCTCCCCGCCTCGCAGGGGGTGAAGGAAGGGGGGAGGGTGTGTACTGGGGGGAAGAACCCAAGATGGCGTGCAGGACTGCCACCTGCGGGCAGTAGATGAACAGATCAGAGGAGAGTGATCAGTCGGCAGAGGTTTGTCTGTTCTTCACGCAGTCACGTGATGGGGAGGCCAGGAGCCAAGAAAGTGGCGTGTACCTCATTCAGACCCCCCCGCTCCCCAACCGTGCCTCCCTTCTCGGCAGCCACGGTGGACGGGGAGGGGGAGGGTGTGTGTGTGTGTGTTGGGGTGGGGGGGGGGGGTTATAGGATGTGGCGGCTCTTAGGAGACCCTATGACAATCGGGCTGCCACCAACCAACGAACCAGCCCCACCACACCCGCCCAACCCAGCCAGACATTCGCAGCCAGCAGACTGCCCGAAAACGCTAGAGACGTTAGAGTGACGTCACTGCTTACCTGTGACGTCACGCTGTTCTGGAGGCTGGCCACGCCATGACGTCACTGCAGGCCGCCCCTCGATTCCTCCGGCACATTTTACTGCCAAAGGGAAGCGATTGAGAGCTCGACCCGCAAAACCCTATACCGCTACACCTGTCTTTAGAACCGAACAGCGAATAAAATCATCAGAAAATGCATGCTTACTAACATCGTGGAACCGTTGTCAAAGACAGTCAAACAATCGAACAATCGAACCTGTATATATTTCATAGTTTATATTGATAATGATCCACGCACAGACAAGCGACAGTAGAAGACAATGCTGCGGCGAAGAAGCACACAAATTTGCGGCAATTGATAGAGATCCTTTGCTCGCCATGGTGACTTAGTTAGGTTACTATGGCAACCGGGTTTATCATGATAAAAATAATCTAGTTAGCTGCTACTTCGGAAAAGCGCTTTTTTTTTATCAAGATAGTGTTACGCCCGAATCATCGAATTGAGTGGTAAGGACGCGGCCTTGAACAAGTACATGTTGTGTTTGACATTGTTATGTTGATCTATCCACACTGGAGGCTGTAGGTAGGTCACCAAACAGTTTGCATTCATGTACTGACAAGCGGATGGATAGAGTTTCTTTTATATGTCGAGCTGTAATTATCATCCTCTTTGTCATTCCTCATAAACGGACAATGAAATCTGCAGATTATGTTTCGCGAAAGCGTTGTTTTATTGTATTGAACTTGGTTGTGTAGATACTATGATGTTTTGATTGATATTTGAAGGGGATTGAGTCGTATCTATATCCTGATCGCTGATTGGCTCTCGCAGGTGATTGGTGTGTATTGTTGTCGTGACGTCACGGTATTCAGTCTGACTGTCTCGCAAACCTCGTAATAAACGTACACTCAAAGCAACCTGTGTCACGTGGCTTCCTTGCTATTACCGTATACCGGGGCGAATCCAGGAATTTGAAAAGGGGGGGGGGGTCCAAACTTGCAACCCCGGGGGGGGGGGGCTCTGAACAAAATTGCGACCGGGGGATCCACCATTTTTTTACGACGGGTGGGGGGGGGGGGCACGCCGCCTCAGATAGCGTTCTTCCTAAAAAAAGAGGGGTGTGGTCCACGCTTTAGACGGCGTAAATAATGCATTGAAAAACGGCATTCTTCCTCAAGAAAGGAGGGGTCCGGACCCTCTGGATCCGCCCTTGCGTACATAAGTATCGTCAACTTTAACCCTCATTATGCGAGTTTGGACACTTGTAGACTGCGCTAAGCTTATGTTACATCTACAGGTCACAGGCTTGTTCGAACCACGAAGCTGCCAATTGTAAGTCGCTTTTTACTTGATGAAACATGTCCATTGTCACATGACGCACTGACACAATCGCGACAGATTCCGCAAGATGGTAAATAGGGAGGCCTCGGTAAATAGAAGATGGGAACTTTTTAGGCTATATTGCGTTAATAATTTAATTCCCCAAGTAAACTTAGAGACATTTATAATGGTGATGGGACATATTCTACTCTGTCATAGAGAATACTACATACACAATGTCCTTATACTTATAAAATACCGAAACGACAGTGATATCCGATAATTCACAGAGGGTCTTGACATTTTCGATCGACCATGCAAATCCACAGCCTAATTGTGATACAGTGTGTATCAAAATAACACACTGCCTATTATAATTTCCTTATTTATGATTGACAATACGTCTTGAGTTTCCGGCAATATTTTTAGAAAGCAATCTATTGGCACATGTGGAGCCTTAATATCCCGACAATACTGACTTGACCATGCTTGTATATCGTATATTATGCACGATTAACTATATCTTATAGCAGGTGACTCATAGTCACAATTGATGCTAGCACGCGCTTGCAGTTACTCCTTCTATAATCCGGTGAGTTAATGGATAAAAATCAGGACGACTTACCGACGATAGGACGGTTGTGTCGCTGGAAGAAGCATTCATTGGTCCTTACCCAGAGTGCTATGCGTGCGGTCCGTTTAGAACCACGTGGCTTCATTTCCTCACTGTCGGGTTAGCTTCGGGGTCAGCTTGTGCCATGCTTAAACTTTTAAGCTCAGTGCTAGTGGACCAAGCTGCAAACGTCGAAGTACTTACATATGTAACTATATAGTATGATACTATATAGTATCTAAGCTGAAAAGTTGAGATATGGGCCTGACCACCGCACGTGGTCGTGCCTTGCCCCCCCCCCCCCCGCGCCCGACCCCCCCCCGCGCCCCCCCCCCCTGGCTGACCGCTCGGGGGTGGGGTGGCGACAACACACACACAGCCTCACAAACAGCCGTATTTCATCATGTGGTTCCTTCTATCTGCCTATATAGAGCTGGCTCCATCCAGATCTCACCCTGATAAGAGAGAAATAGTTTCCGCGTGGTTCAACGCGCGCATGATGTTAGTTAATAATGCGTCGGATCATTTACACGTCTAGCCCCACCCCCCCCCCCCACTGCCACAGCACCCCCCGCCCCCTAATTTTTTTTTTTTTTACAAAAACACACATCAAGGCGATAGCAATAAGAATGAAAGATATCTCGCCGGAATGTATTTGTTATAACTGCACTGTTACATTGTATTACATTACGCCCCTACTGCGACGATTTATAACAGGTATATGATCGGCAAAAGTGTGCTGCCGCTCGCTTGTAAGATTTGGAATTCTCGGTTGAAACTAGGCCTGGCGACCTGAGTGCTTTTGATCAATCCATGTCACAGACCTAGAAATCCGGGTGATGCCTCCCGATAGCTGGTTTCTGGCACGTGCGTGTGGAGGGATGGGGATGGATTGGAGTGGGGCATTCTGAGACTGTAAAGTACATTTGGCTGCAATCAATGATAGGGTGGGTGGAACTTTGCCGTCTTTGGTGTTTCCTTTCTTCTCCCTTGTAGTAGAGGCGCGGTTCTTAACGATGCACCCCTTGAAATGGGTTCTATTTATCTATGACCTGCCGTAGCCACATCCGTGCACGGCAAATGAATGGAAAGGCACTTCATGGGAGGAAGGTAAACAGTCTAGAATGGACCATTTAGAAGCCAACATATAGCTCTCTAGAGGTCACGAGACTAAAGCCTGTACAATGAGAAAATGTCAAGGACGTTGAAGGAAAGCACGTCTCCGAAGAAGACCCCGAAATGTTAAACTGGAAAGCCATCGTGGCAACATTAAAAATGTCAAGAACGACACATTTATTTAAGACGTCACAAGAGACGGATGGTTCAATTGTAGCAGTAATCAAGCAATAGGATGGGGACCACGTGTCAAAGACAACGATATTGATGTTGGAAGAAGTCAAGTCAAGTCTGCCCAAGGCATCGACGTTTGTTGTCATTCAGATTCAGTGTTACAAAGCGAACCATTCCGTCTAGAAGTTGCAGCTGAAATGAGAAATGTCAATGGAAGTAGGGTCTGAACAACACACGAATACGCCACCTACTGGGCCTAGAAAACGGTGGTCGCGCGCAGGAATATCAGAATTCGGTGGGTGGACGTGAGGCGGTCAGTGCGGGGAATGAACGCTGTTACATAAGACATAGCCGTGTGATTGGTCAAGCCACACCAGGGCATCAGATGCAAATACGGTCAATGTGACATGCTTAGCGGCGACTATATTTACAAGGCCTTTGAAGGACTCTGGAAGGGACGGATTCGGCTTGGATAGGGAATCTGTACCACCATGTAATTCGGGGTTTCTCTGTTCGACATAAGGTTCATCAACACTGATGGTATTCATAGGAAGAATCTCGTAGATATCCGCCATCTTTGTAAAAAGACATGACCGGAACATCTGGGAAATATGTTGTTGTTGTCTTCAGTTATTCTACAGACTCTGAGATCCAAACACTGTCGACAGGGTGAAGCCATAAAATCAATAAATCAATGAGCTTGTCGAATGTAAACCAGCAAATATATATTCGCATGCACATGGATGACGTCATGGAGTCATCTTGAAGTTGTACAACATTGAACAACAACAGAAACAACAACGACAATATTACGCAGTGGAATAACGTGAGCCATTTGCGCTGAGTATAAACAGGTGAAAAATGATTCTGAACTCGACGCTTCAGCATCCAGGAGAGGGCTTAGCGGGGGGGGGGGGGGCGGGGAGGAGGAGCTGGAGGGGGAAGGGGAAGGGGGAGGGTTAGGTTAGGTTAGCGTTATAAAGGGCGACAATTTGACAACCGCAGAGCATTTTAATGCCGCTCAAAGTATAGCAAAACTGAAATTAGGTCCACGGGCTTTTTGGAGTTGTTTGCTCTCAACAACCACAGAGTTCCTGGTTCGTCGGTCCGGGAGTGTCTTGTATATCTGGCCAAAAGTAATTGCACAGACATGACAACAGTTAAAGCTGACTCAGAGAGAGAGAGTGAGAGACAAGTCTGTGGTGGCCTAGAGCCAAATATTGACCGTAGGATTGTGTCTGAGGAGGAGGAGGGGGAGGGGGGGGCAGGGCATGTAAATCCGTTTAGTAATCGCCCACAGCAATGTCTTATGGGGTGTGGATCCTCCCCCCCCTCACCCACCCTCCCCCTTCCCTCACCCCCACCCCCACCGGCCACCCCTCTATCCCTACCCACATATACACACTGGTCCTATTTGATCTAAGCGGTACATATATAGTTTCTCTGTATTGTAACTCCGCAGTGCCTTGTGAGCAGTCGTGTGTCGGGTGATCCTCTTCACAGTCGAGGACGGGTTTTTCTGTTGGCCCGTCAATATGCATCACCAGTAGACCACACGTCAAGGCCAGGCAGGTAGGCGGAAAGGGGGGGAGGGTGGATGGGGGGGGGGGCAATGCGAGGCTGAGACAGACCTGACCCCTACCCCCCTGACCGACCCTCCCTCCCCTCGGGGGTGATTAGAAAGGTCTGTCCGTCCCAGAGACATACAGATGGGGCTCTTTTTGTCCGGGGGGGGAGGGTTGGGGGGGATAGGTTTGGACGCCCTTTCCGAGGAGCGGAGGGGGGGGGGGGTTACAACGTGGGAATTAGACAATACCTGTACGTCCGAGGCGTTTGGTGCAGGGCGGGGTTAAGGTATAGAAGGCTTTACTAGAGAGAGGGGGGGGGGGGCTAGGCGTATGTCACGATTGGTTAAGGTCATGTACTTCCTGTGAAGTGGACTAGACATACCTTCTCTCTGAGAATCGCGTATGTACATGTGTCTGCGGGGGTGTGGGGGTGGTTAGACCACGTGGCCTATGCGTGCCGGGTTCCTGTTAGATAACATTGGTCTTTATAGGGGGAGGGGTCACCTCTGTGGCCTAGGCCTAGTTGGTAGCGGGTTCGGCTATCGTGCAGTTTGCTTCTATAGGCCACCCCAAGCGGCCCGGTGCGTGGCTCGAATCTCACCGGCGCAAATGTCTATGGTTAACTTATGCAGGATAAAGATTACTGGTTACTCCCGGAGACATGGATCCTCTCTACCTTGACCCTTCCCGTTGTCGCGATATGACCTACAGAGGTTATTACCTCATACATCAATTAAGCAACTAATATCTCCCTGAGGATAGGGATCTAAGCTGGATAACAATTTTCTGTCTGTCTCTTTCCAACGTATTTCGTTGGAAAGCCACCTTTACAGTGTATGCGCATGTTCCCAAAGGAGAGGGAGGGTGCAACCCCCAATCCCTACATCCGCCCTGGACCCCTAGCAACGGAATTGCGATATTTGCGCGCCCTAACGACAAATAATCAAGGCCTTGGCGACGTCTAGCGACGAAGTTAAGCTCTTCCCGCCCCCTAGCGACGGCACGATGGCACTAAGATGCTGGCGAAAATAATATGTGTGCGTCCCTAGATACGGAATTAGGATTGCACCCTCTAGCGATGAAATTAGGATATTGGCTCCGGCTATCGACAGAATGAAGGTGTGCGCGCCACCTAGGGTCGAGATTACAATGTTTGCGGCGTCTAGCGACAAGATTGTTTGATGGTGGAATTACGATGATTGCGCCTCCTAGCGACGGAAAGATCAATTCATACAATGTACGCGCCCTCTAGCGATAGAACTACGATGTACGCGCCCCCTAGCAATAGAACTACGATGTACGCGCCCCCTAGCGATAGAACTACGATGTACGCGCCCCCTAGCGATAGAACTACGATGAACGCGCCCCCTAGCAATAGAACTACGATGTACGCGCCCACTAGCGATAGAACTACGATGAACGCGCCCCCTAGCGATAGAACTACGATGTACGCGCCCCTAGCGATAGAACTACAATGTACGCGCCCCCTAGCGATAGAACTACAATGTACGCGACCCCTAGCGATAGAACTACGATGTACGCGCCCCCTAGCGATAAAACTACGATGTACGCGCCCGCTAGCGATAGAACTACGATGAACGCGCCCCCTAGCGATAGAACTACGATGTACGCGCCCCTTATCGATAGCACTACGATGTACGCGCCCCTTATCGATAGCACTACGATGTACGCGCCCCTATCGATAGAACTACGATGAACGCGCCCCCTAGCGATAGAACTACGATGTACGCGCCCCTAGCGAGAGAACTACAATGTACGCGCCCCCTAGCGATAGAACTACAATGTACGCGACCCCTAGCGATAGAACTACGATGTACGCGCCCCCTAGCGATAAAACTACGATGTACGCGCCCCTAGCGATAAAACTACAATGCACGTGCCCCCTAGCGATAGAACTACGATGTACGCGCCCCCTAGCGATAGAACTACGATGTACGCGCCCCCTAGCGATAGAACTACGATGTACGCGCCCCTTATCGATAGCACTACGATGTACGCGCCCCATATCGATAGCACTACGATGTACTATGCGATAGCGATAGAACTATGATGAACGCGCCCCCTAGCGATGATGTGAAAACAATGAAGACTTCGTGGTCTCAGCTTGAGAGCTCAAAGTCCGCAAGCTCGCCTCTTATAGCCAGAACTATAGCCTAGGAGTCCAAACCCAATCCCGCTCAACCTACCACCCCCCCCCCAGTTCACACGCCCCCCCCCACCCCCCTCCCATCCCCTCCACCTCACCTCACCTCCCAAGGTACGTTTGGTTCAGCTACTTCGTGAAGCCCCACCTCAAAAAGCACAGTCATCCCGCCGAACGCATGTCGAGCATAAGAACCTACAACTCTCAAGGCCCTGCCATCTAAAGGCGTAAACCCGGTTGATGAGAGTGAGTTGATGTGCGGACGCCCAGTAAATAGTGTCCGCGATGCTCCTGCGGTGATGCTTGGAGAGGGATACACGACGGCTGAGAAGAATGCATATTAAATTCAAGATGTCCATTTTATGCGCCGGGAACGGAGGCCCAAGCACATCTTCATCGTCCTGCGACTATTCAGCACGGGCAGAAAACAGCCGCCAGTCCCTCTTGAATTTACATTTATTTCTTTTTGATTTCTGTCATATCCACAGATATTTATACGGCGCAAAAGGTATCACCTGACTGTCTGTGTCCGTATTTTAGTGTCCCCGAGATTTTGTCGGGCCTTTGTCAAGTCGAGGTAAAATATTCAAGAGGGTTACCGCTGCCCGGGGGGAAATGTCTCTTTTATTGTCCACTACCAGAAGTCAATATTCAAGGAACAAATATAACTCGCAAACGTATAAATATTTGGCCCTGACATAGTATTTCGCCGAAGTGTTTATCTAGTGCGGCTCACCTGCAGTTCGAGTGGGGCGGGCTTTATTTGCAAGATACATGGCATTCAAGATGGAGGGAAATAAAATGCGGACTATATGATCGTGCGGCCTTTTTCAAATGTATATTTGTGTTTGACTTGAGTGGAAATGAGTGACGCGTGTTGGGAATGCCAAGACGAACTTTATGACGGATTGATAACGTTTTAGCGTGTTCCTCCGAACCCGCGCGCCCGTTAAACCTGAGCGCGCCTTTCTACGTCTTTCATTCCGACTGGCTACATTATTAGCATGTGTGACGGCCATGTGTTGTTGGTGGAGTGGCCGGCGGGGTGAAATCAGGCGACGGGTCTGTTCCCCCCGGGGTGGAGGGAGCGTTGATGTAGTAGGATATTAGAAGAGATAGAGAGAGAGGCGGGTGGGGTGGGGGTGGGGGGTAGACGGAGGGGGGGGGGTGACTAGATGCTGGGGGCGGGTCAAGGTTAATGTGGGGCGAGCGGGGGTGTGCAGGGGGTGGGGGAGGGGGGGGGGTGGTGGCAAAGACAACGGAATGGTAGTTATCATAGGAATCTACTTTTTGCACTACCGGTTAACGGGCATTGTCGCCCGAGGTGTTGTTTGTCTGCTTGGTGGCAAAAACGTAATAAAACGATACCGAAGGGTGACTGGGTGGGTGGGTGCCTGGGTGGGCGGTTGGGGGCCGGGATGGGTGGGTGGGTGCCGGGGTGGGTGGGTGGGTGAGGATGGGGAGGGGGGGGGGAGGCGTGGAAGAGCATGCATGATAAGGGTGTGGTGTAGCAGTCAGTGAGACAATAAGTGGGTGTTACAAAGAGTAGGCTACTGGGATGTACATATTGAGGAGTGTCGCAGTGGGTAAGATATGACTTACATATAGTCAGCTATAGGATTGGATGACATATGCAGGCTTGAGATATAGTGTTAAATGAGATATAGGTGTGAGGGAGTTTGAGGTGATGCTTGAGGCGCGGGGAGTTGTGTGGGTGAGATATAGATGAGATATAGCTGTGAATGTGTTTGAGGTGAGGTTTGAGGAGTTGTGTGGGTGAGATGTAGATGAGATATAGCTGTGAATGTGTTTGAGGTGAGGTTTGAGGAGACGTGTGGGTGAGATGTAGATGAGATATAGCTGTGAATGAGTTTGAGGTGAGGTTTGAGGAGTTGTGTGGGTGAGATGCAGATGAGATATAGCTGTGAATGAGTTTGAGGTGAGGTTTGAGGAGTTGTGTGGGTGAGATGTAGATGAGATATAGCTGTGAATGAGTTTGAGGTGAGGTTTGAGGAGATGTGTGGGTGAGATGTAGATGAGATATAGCTGCGAATGAGTTTGAGGTGAGGTTTGAGGAGATGTGTGGGTGATAGCTGTGAATGAGTTTGAGGTGAGGTTTGAGGAGATGTGTGGGTGAGATGTAGATGAGATATAGCTGTGAATGAGTTTGAGGTGAGGTTTGAGGAGATGAGTGGGTGAGATGTAGATGAGATATAGCTGTGAATGAGTTTGAGGTGAGGTTTGAGGAGATGTGTGGGTGAGATGTAGATGAGATATAGCTGCGAATGAGTTTGAGGTGAGGTTTGAGGAGATGTGTGGGTGATAGCTGTGAATGAGTTTGAGGTGAGGTTTGAGGAGATGTGTGGGTGAGATGTAGATGAGATATAGCTGTGAATGAGTTTGAGGTGAGGTTTGAGGAGATGAGTGGGTGAGATGTAGATGAGATATAGCTGTGAATGAGTTTGAGGTGAGGTTTGAGGAGATGTGTGGGTGAGATGTAGATGAGATATAGCTGCGAATGAGTTTGAGGTGAGGTTTGAGGAGATGTGTGGGTGATAGCTGTGAATGAGTTTGAGGTGAGGTTTGAGGAGATGTGTGGGTGAGATGTAGATGAGATATAGCTGCGAATGAGTTTGAGGTGAGGTTTGAGGAGTTGTGTGGGTGAGATGTAGATGAGATATAGCTGTGAATGAGTTTGAGGTGAGGTTTGAGGAGATGTGTCGGTGAGACGTAGATGAGATATAGCTGTGAATGAGTTTGAGGTGAGGTTTGAGGAGATGTGTGGGTGATAGCTGTGAATGAGTTTGAGGTGAGGTTTGAGGAGATGTGTGGGTGAGATGTAGATGAGATATAGCTGTGAATGAGTTTGAGGTGAGGTTTGAGGAGATGTGTCGGTGAGATGTAGATGAGATATAGCTGTGAATGAGTTTGAGGTGAGGTTTGAGGTGATGTGTGGGTGATAGCTGTGAATGAGTTTGAGGTGAGGTTTGAGGAGATGTGTGGGTGAGATGTAGATGAGATATAGCTGCGAATGAGTTTGAGGTGAGGTTTGAGGAGTTGTGTGGGTAAGATGTAGATGAGATATAGCTGTGAATGAGTTTGAGGTGAGGTTTGAGGAGATGTGTGGGTGAAATGTAGATGAGATATAGCTGTGAATGAGTTTGAGGTGAGGTTTGAGGAGATGTGTGGGTGAGATGTAGATGAGATATAGCTGCGAATGAGTTTGAGGTGAGGTTTGAGGAGATGTGTGGGTGAGATGTAGATGAGATATAGCTGTGAATGAGTTTGAGGTGAGGTTTGAGGAGTTGTGTGGGTGAGATGTAGATGAGATATAGCTGTGAATGAGTTTGAGGTGAGGTTTGAGGAGTTGTGTGGGTGAGATGTAGATGAGATATAGCTGTGAATGAGTTTGAGGTGAGGTTTGAGGAGATGTGTGGGTGAGACGTAGATGAGATATAGCTGCGAATGAGTTTGAGGTGAGGTTTGAGGAGATATGTGGGTGAGATGTAGATGAGATATAGCTGTGAATGAGTTTGAGGTGAGGTTTGAGGAGTTGTGTGGGTGAGATGTAGATGAGATATAGCTGCGAATGAGTTTGAGGTGAGGTTTGAGGAGATGTGTGGGTGAGATGTAGATGAGATATAGCTGCGAATGAGTTTGAGGTGAGGTTTGAGGAGTTGTGTGGGTAATATGTAGATTAGATATAGCTGTGAATGAGTTTGAGGTGAGGTTTGAGGAGATGTGTGGGTGAGATGTAGATGAGATATAGCTGTGAATGAGTTTGAGGTGAGGTTTGAGGAGATGTGTGGGTGATAGCTGTGAATGAGTTTGAGGTGAGGTTTGAGGAGATGTGTGGGTGATAGCTGTGAATGAGTTTGAGGGGAGGTTTGAGGAGATGTGTGGGTGAGATGTAGATGAGATATAGCTGTGAATGAATTTGAGGGGAGGTTTGAGGAGATGTGTGGGTGAGATGTAGATGAGATATAGCTGTGAATGAGTTTGAGGGGAGGTTTGAGGAGATGTGTGGGTGAGATGTAGACGAGATATAGCTGTGAATGAGTTTGAGGTGAGGTTTGAGGAGATGTGTGGGTGATAGCTGTGAATGAGTTTGAGGGGAGGTTTGAGGAGATGTGTGGGTGAGATGTAGATGAGATATAGCTGTGAATGAGTTTGAGGGGAGGTTTGAGGTGATGTGTGGGTGATAGCTGTGAATGAGTTTGAGGTGAGGTTTGAGGAGATGTGTGGGTGATAGCTGTGAATGAGTTTGAGGTGAGGTTTGAGGAGATGTGTGGGTGAGATGCAGATAAGATATAGCTGTGAATGAGTTTGAGGTGAGGTTTGAGGAGTTGTGTGGGTGAGATGCAGATGAGATATAGCTGTGAATGAGTTTGAGGTGAGGTTTGAGGAGATGTGTGGGTGATAGCTGTGAATGAGTTTGAGGTGAGGTTTGAGGAGATGTGTGGGTGATAGCTGTGAATGAGTTTGAGGTGAGGTTTGAGGAGATGTGTGGGTGATAGCTGTGAATGAGTTTGAGGTGAGGTTTGAGGAGATGTGTGGGTGAGATGCAGATAAGATATAGCTGTGAATGAGTTTGAGGTGAGGTTTGAGGAGTTGTGTGGGTGAGATGCAGATGAGATATAGCTGTGAATGAGTTTGAGGTGAGGTTTGAGGAGATGTGTGGGTGATAGCTGTGAATGAGTTTGAGGTGAGGTTTGAGGAGATGTGTGGGTGATAGCTGTGAATGAGTTTGAGGTGAGGTTTGAGGAGATGTGTGGGTGAGATGTAGATGAGATATAGCTGTGAATGAGTTTGAGGGGAGGTTTGAGGAGATGTGTGGGTGATAGCTGTGAATGAGTTTGAGGTGAGGTTTGAGGAGATGTGTGGGTGAGATGCAGATAAGATATAGCTGTGAATGAGTTTGAGGTGAGGTTTGAGGAGTTGTGTGGGTGAGATGCAGATGAGATATAGCTGTGAATGAGTTTGAGGTGAGGTTTGAGGAGATGTGTGGGTGATAGCTGTGAATGAGTTTGAGGTGAGGTTTGAGGAGATGTGTGGGTGATAGCTGTGAATGAGTTTGAGGGGAGGTTTGAGGAGATGTGTGGGTGATAGCTGTGAATGAGTTTGAGGGGAGGTTTGAGGAGATGTGTGGGTGATAGCTGTGAATGAGTTTGAGGTGAGGTTTGAGGAGATGTGTGGGTGATAGCTGTGAATGAGTTTGAGGTGAGGTTTGAGGAGATGTGTGGGTGATAGCTGTGAATGAGTTTGAGGGGAGGTTTGAGGAGATGTGTGGGTGAGATGTAGATGAGATATAGCTGTGAATGAGTTTGAGGGGAGGTTTGAGGAGATGTGTGGGTGAGATGTAGATGAGATATAGCTGTGAATGAGTTTGAGGTGAGGCTTGAGGAGATGTGTGGGTGAGATGTAGATGAGATATAGCTGTGAATGAGTTTGAGGTGAGGTTTGAGGAGATGAGTGGGTGAGATGTAGATGAGATATAGCTGTGAATGAGTTTGAGGTGAGGTTTGAGGAGATGTGTGGGTGAGATGTAGATGAGATATAGCTGCGAATGAGTTTGAGGTGAGGTTTGAGGAGATGTGTGGGTGATAGCTGTGAATGAGTTTGAGGTGAGGTTTGAGGAGATGTGTGGGTGAGATGTAGATGAGATATAGCTGTGAATGAGTTTGAGGTGAGGTTTGAGGAGATGAGTGGGTGAGATGTAGATGAGATATAGCTGTGAATGAGTTTGAGGTGAGGTTTGAGGAGATGTGTGGGTGAGATGTAGATGAGATATAGCTGCGAATGAGTTTGAGGTGAGGTTTGAGGAGATGAGTGGGTGAGATGTAGATGAGATATAGCTGTGAATGAGTTTGAGGTGAGGTTTGAGGAGATGTGTGGGTGAGATGTAGATGAGATATAGCTGCGAATGAGTTTGAGGTGAGGTTTGAGGAGATGTGTGGGTGATAGCTGTGAATGAGTTTGAGGTGAGGTTTGAGGAGATGTGTGGGTGAGATGTAGATGAGATATAGCTGTGAATGAGTTTGAGGTGAGGTTTGAGGAGATGAGTGGGTGAGATGTAGATGAGATATAGCTGTGAATGAGTTTGAGGTGAGGTTTGAGGAGATGTGTGGGTGAGATGTAGATGAGATATAGCTGCGAATGAGTTTGAGGTGAGGTTTGAGGAGATGTGTGGGTGATAGCTGTGAATGAGTTTGAGGTGAGGTTTGAGGAGATGTGTGGGTGAGATGTAGATGAGATATAGCTGTGAATGAGTTTGAGGTGAGGTTTGAGGAGATGAGTGGGTGAGATGTAGATGAGATATAGCTGTGAATGAGTTTGAGGTGAGGTTTGAGGAGATGTGTGGGTGAGATGTAGATGAGATATAGCTGCGAATGAGTTTGAGGTGAGGTTTGAGGTGATGTGTGGGTGATAGCTGTGAATGAGTTTGAGGTGAGGTTTGAGGAGATGTGTGGGTGAGATGTAGATGAGATATAGCTGCGAATGAGTTTGAGGTGAGGTTTGAGGAGTTGTGTGGGTGAGATGTAGATGAGATATAGCTGTGAATGAGTTTGAGGTGAGGTTTGAGGAGATGTGTCGGTGAGACGTAGATGAGATATAGCTGTGAATGAGTTTGAGGTGAGGTTTGAGGAGATGTGTGGGTGATAGCTGTGAATGAGTTTGAGGTGAGGTTTGAGGAGATGTGTGGGTGAGATGTAGATGAGATATAGCTGTGAATGAGTTTGAGGTGAGGTTTGAGGAGATGTGTCGGTGAGATGTAGATGAGATATAGCTGTGAATGAGTTTGAGGTGAGGTTTGAGGTGATGTGTGGGTGATAGCTGTGAATGAGTTTGAGGTGAGGTTTGAGGAGATGTGTGGGTGAGATGTAGATGAGATATAGCTGCGAATGAGTTTGAGGTGAGGTTTGAGGAGTTGTGTGGGTAAGATGTAGATGAGATATAGCTGTGAATGAGTTTGAGGTGAGGTTTGAGGAGATGTGTGGGTGAAATGTAGATGAGATATAGCTGTGAATGAGTTTGAGGTGAGGTTTGAGGAGATGTGTGGGTGAGATGTAGATGAGATATAGCTGCGAATGAGTTTGAGGTGAGGTTTGAGGAGATGTGTGGGTGAGATGTAGATGAGATATAGCTGTGAATGAGTTTGAGGTGAGGTTTGAGGAGTTGTGTGGGTGAGATGTAGATGAGATATAGCTGTGAATGAGTTTGAGGTGAGGTTTGAGGAGTTGTGTGGGTGAGATGTAGATGAGATATAGCTGTGAATGAGTTTGAGGTGAGGTTTGAGGAGATGTGTGGGTGAGACGTAGATGAGATATAGCTGCGAATGAGTTTGAGGTGAGGTTTGAGGAGATATGTGGGTGAGATGTAGATGAGATATAGCTGTGAATGAGTTTGAGGTGAGGTTTGAGGAGTTGTGTGGGTGAGATGTAGATGAGATATAGCTGCGAATGAGTTTGAGGTGAGGTTTGAGGAGATGTGTGGGTGAGATGTAGATGAGATATAGCTGCGAATGAGTTTGAGGTGAGGTTTGAGGAGTTGTGTGGGTAATATGTAGATTAGATATAGCTGTGAATGAGTTTGAGGTGAGGTTTGAGGAGATGTGTGGGTGAGATGTAGATGAGATATAGCTGTGAATGAGTTTGAGGTGAGGTTTGAGGAGATGTGTGGGTGATAGCTGTGAATGAGTTTGAGGTGAGGTTTGAGGAGATGTGTGGGTGATAGCTGTGAATGAGTTTGAGGGGAGGTTTGAGGAGATGTGTGGGTGAGATGTAGATGAGATATAGCTGTGAATGAATTTGAGGGGAGGTTTGAGGAGATGTGTGGGTGAGATGTAGATGAGATATAGCTGTGAATGAGTTTGAGGGGAGGTTTGAGGAGATGTGTGGGTGAGATGTAGACGAGATATAGCTGTGAATGAGTTTGAGGTGAGGTTTGAGGAGATGTGTGGGTGATAGCTGTGAATGAGTTTGAGGGGAGGTTTGAGGAGATGTGTGGGTGAGATGTAGATGAGATATAGCTGTGAATGAGTTTGAGGGGAGGTTTGAGGTGATGTGTGGGTGATAGCTGTGAATGAGTTTGAGGTGAGGTTTGAGGAGATGTGTGGGTGATAGCTGTGAATGAGTTTGAGGTGAGGTTTGAGGAGATGTGTGGGTGAGATGCAGATAAGATATAGCTGTGAATGAGTTTGAGGTGAGGTTTGAGGAGTTGTGTGGGTGAGATGCAGATGAGATATAGCTGTGAATGAGTTTGAGGTGAGGTTTGAGGAGATGTGTGGGTGATAGCTGTGAATGAGTTTGAGGTGAGGTTTGAGGAGATGTGTGGGTGATAGCTGTGAATGAGTTTGAGGTGAGGTTTGAGGAGATGTGTGGGTGATAGCTGTGAATGAGTTTGAGGTGAGGTTTGAGGAGATGTGTGGGTGAGATGCAGATAAGATATAGCTGTGAATGAGTTTGAGGTGAGGTTTGAGGAGTTGTGTGGGTGAGATGCAGATGAGATATAGCTGTGAATGAGTTTGAGGTGAGGTTTGAGGAGATGTGTGGGTGATAGCTGTGAATGAGTTTGAGGTGAGGTTTGAGGAGATGTGTGGGTGATAGCTGTGAATGAGTTTGAGGTGAGGTTTGAGGAGATGTGTGGGTGAGATGTAGATGAGATATAGCTGTGAATGAGTTTGAGGGGAGGTTTGAGGAGATGTGTGGGTGATAGCTGTGAATGAGTTTGAGGTGAGGTTTGAGGAGATGTGTGGGTGAGATGCAGATAAGATATAGCTGTGAATGAGTTTGAGGTGAGGTTTGAGGAGTTGTGTGGGTGAGATGCAGATGAGATATAGCTGTGAATGAGTTTGAGGTGAGGTTTGAGGAGATGTGTGGGTGATAGCTGTGAATGAGTTTGAGGTGAGGTTTGAGGAGATGTGTGGGTGATAGCTGTGAATGAGTTTGAGGGGAGGTTTGAGGAGATGTGTGGGTGATAGCTGTGAATGAGTTTGAGGGGAGGTTTGAGGAGATGTGTGGGTGATAGCTGTGAATGAGTTTGAGGTGAGGTTTGAGGAGATGTGTGGGTGATAGCTGTGAATGAGTTTGAGGTGAGGTTTGAGGAGATGTGTGGGTGATAGCTGTGAATGAGTTTGAGGGGAGGTTTGAGGAGATGTGTGGGTGAGATGTAGATGAGATATAGCTGTGAATGAGTTTGAGGGGAGGTTTGAGGAGATGTGTGGGTGAGATGCAGATAAGATATAGCTGTGAATGAGTTTGAGGTGAGGTTTGAGGAGATGTGTGGGTGAGATGTAGATGAGATATAGCTGTGAATGAGTTTGAGGTGAGGTTTGAGGAGATGTGTGGGTGAGATGTAGATGAGATATAGCTGCGAATGAGTTTGAGGTGAGGTTTGAGGAGTTGTGTGGGTAATATGTAGATTAGATATAGCTGTGAATGAGTTTGAGGTGAGGTTTGAGGAGATGTGTGGGTGAGATGTAGATGAGATATAGCTGTGAATGAGTTTGAGGTGAGGTTTGAGGAGATGTGTGGGTGATAGCTGTGAATGAGTTTGAGGTGAGGTTTGAGGAGATGTGTGGGTGATAGCTGTGAATGAGTTTGAGGGGAGGTTTGAGGAGATGTGTGGGTGAGATGTAGATGAGATATAGCTGTGAATGAATTTGAGGGGAGGTTTGAGGAGATGTGTGGGTGAGATGTAGATGAGATATAGCTGTGAATGAGTTTGAGGGGAGGTTTGAGGAGATGTGTGGGTGAGATGTAGACGAGATATAGCTGTGAATGAGTTTGAGGTGAGGTTTGAGGAGATGTGTGGGTGATAGCTGTGAATGAGTTTGAGGGGAGGTTTGAGGAGATGTGTGGGTGAGATGTAGATGAGATATAGCTGTGAATGAGTTTGAGGGGAGGTTTGAGGTGATGTGTGGGTGATAGCTGTGAATGAGTTTGAGGTGAGGTTTGAGGAGATGTGTGGGTGATAGCTGTGAATGAGTTTGAGGTGAGGTTTGAGGAGATGTGTGGGTGAGATGCAGATAAGATATAGCTGTGAATGAGTTTGAGGTGAGGTTTGAGGAGTTGTGTGGGTGAGATGCAGATGAGATATAGCTGTGAATGAGTTTGAGGTGAGGTTTGAGGAGATGTGTGGGTGATAGCTGTGAATGAGTTTGAGGTGAGGTTTGAGGAGATGTGTGGGTGATAGCTGTGAATGAGTTTGAGGTGAGGTTTGAGGAGATGTGTGGGTGATAGCTGTGAATGAGTTTGAGGTGAGGTTTGAGGAGATGTGTGGGTGAGATGCAGATAAGATATAGCTGTGAATGAGTTTGAGGTGAGGTTTGAGGAGTTGTGTGGGTGAGATGCAGATGAGATATAGCTGTGAATGAGTTTGAGGTGAGGTTTGAGGAGATGTGTGGGTGATAGCTGTGAATGAGTTTGAGGTGAGGTTTGAGGAGATGTGTGGGTGATAGCTGTGAATGAGTTTGAGGTGAGGTTTGAGGAGATGTGTGGGTGATAGCTGTGAATGAGTTTGAGGTGAGGTTTGAGGAGATGTGTGGGTGAGATGTAGATGAGATATAGCTGTGAATGAGTTTGAGGGGAGGTTTGAGGAGATGTGTGGGTGATAGCTGTGAATGAGTTTGAGGTGAGGTTTGAGGAGATGTGTGGGTGAGATGCAGATAAGATATAGCTGTGAATGAGTTTGAGGTGAGGTTTGAGGAGTTGTGTGGGTGAGATGCAGATGAGATATAGCTGTGAATGAGTTTGAGGTGAGGTTTGAGGAGATGTGTGGGTGATAGCTGTGAATGAGTTTGAGGTGAGGTTTGAGGAGATGTGTGGGTGATAGCTGTGAATGAGTTTGAGGGGAGGTTTGAGGAGATGTGTGGGTGATAGCTGTGAATGAGTTTGAGGGGAGGTTTGAGGAGATGTGTGGGTGATAGCTGTGAATGAGTTTGAGGTGAGGTTTGAGGAGATGTGTGGGTGATAGCTGTGAATGAGTTTGA
Source organism: Arenicola marina (assembly GCA_964019135.1). Lineage (NCBI taxonomy): Eukaryota > Metazoa > Annelida > Polychaeta > Arenicolidae > Arenicola > Arenicola marina. The sequence continues at coordinate 24,024,267 of OZ025260.1, read as the reverse complement.
GGTGAGGTTTGAGGAGATGTGTGGGTGATAGCTGTGAATGAGTTTGAGGGGAGGTTTGAGGAGATGTGTGGGTGAGATGTAGATGAGATATAGCTGTGAATGAGTTTGAGGGGAGGTTTGAGGAGATGTGTGGGTGAGATGCAGATAAGATATAGCTGTGAATGAGTTTGAGGTGAGGTTTGAGGAGATGTGTGGGTGAGATGTAGATGAGATATAGCTGTGAATGAGTTTGAGGTGAGGTTTGAGGAGATGTGTGGGTGAGATGTAGATGAGATATAGCTGTGAATGAGTTTGAGGTGAGGTTTGAGGAGATTTGTGGGTGAGATGTAGATGAGATATAGCTGTGAATGTGTTTGAGGTGAGGTTTGAGGAGATGTGTGGGTGAGATGTAGATGAGATATAGCTGTGAATGAGTTTGAGGTGAGGTTTGAGGAGATGTGTGGGTGAAATGTAGATGAGATATAGCTGTGAATGAGTTTGAGGTGAGGTTTGAGGAGATGTGTGGGTGATAGCTGTGAATGAGTTTGAGGTGAGGTTTGAGGAGATGTGTGGGTGAGATGTAGATGAGATATAGCTGTGAATGAGTTTGAGGTGAGGTTTGAGGAGATGTGTGGGTGATAGCTGTGAATGAGTTTGAGGTGAGGTTTGAGGAGATGTGTCGGTGAGATGTAGATGAAATATAGCTGTGAATGTGTTTGAGGTGAGGTTTGAGGAGATGTGTGGGTGAGATGTAGATGAGATATAGCTGTGAATGTGTTTGAGGTGAGGTTTGAGGAGATGTGTCGGTGAGATGTAGATGAGATATAGCTGTGAATGAGTTTGAGGTGAGGTTTGAGGAGATGTGTGGGTGAGATGTAGATGAGATATAGCTGTGAATGAGTTTGAGGTGAGGTTTGAGGAGATGTGTGGGTGAGATGTAGATGAGATATAGCTGTGAATGTGTTTGAGGTGAGGTTTGAGGAGATGTGTGGGTGATAGCTGTGAATGAGTTTGAGGGGAGGTTTGAGGAGATGTGTGGGTGAGATATAGATGAGATATAGCTGTGAATGAGTTTGAGGTGAGGTTTGAGGAGATGTGTGAGTGAGATGCAGATGAGATATAGCTGCGAATGAGTTTGAGGTGAGGTTTGAGGAGATGTGTCGGTGAGATGTAGATGAGATATAGCTGCGAATGAGTTTGAGGTGAGGTTTGAGGAGTTGTGTGGGTCAGATGTAGATGAGATATAGCTGTGAATGAGTTTGAGGTGAGGTTTGAGGTGATGTGTGGGTGAGTGGGTGAGATGTAGTGTTAGATGACGTGTATAGTTGTGAGTGAGTTTGAGTTGAAGGAGAAATGGGTGTGAGTGGGACATGAGACTGGGTTCATTATAATGGTTGAATGAAAACAATGAAAGGAGCTTACTGACAAGAGGACTGTAGTAAAGGAGCTCAGCGATTGTGTGCGACAGACTCGGTTTGGAAGAAGATTAGATGATGTGTTTAAAAATTGTTGAAACTCGCTCTGCCCATCTACCTCTTACCATCACAATTATTATCACAATACCACCCTCGCCGCCCCCCCCCCCCTCCTGCACCCTCCCTATCGCCCCAGCCTCCACCAGCCACCGTCTACCAACCAATAACTTTCCAGACCTGTTATGTACCTGTCCCTATCCCTGTGCCCTAACCTGCATCTACGTCCAGAATACCAGCCCCACCCCTTCTTCTCTCACTCACTCCCCCAGCGCCCGGCTCCACCTAAAACACAAACCCTGCTCTCCGACACCCAATATAGGAAGGTCCACCTCTCCACATTCAAACGGATTCAACACGACTTATGCTAAATCCTGGAGTGTATATCGTCTGTGCACGCCGAGGAGAAATGCTTCTAAATGCTAATGCCCTGATGGGGTGTCTATACCTGGTGAACCAGTGTCAATAGAGCTGGGAGCGTAAAGTGGATTGTCCACAACCAAAGCAGACAAGGCGCCACAACTAACCTGGCGTATTGCTGCGGCCTGAGACAGAATCAAATCAACCTTGGGATATGACAAGTTGTGGGCAATATACAGTGTATATGTATATATATATAATATGTTGTACCCACTTCACATATGAGATATCCGCTCTTGGACACGTCGAAGCGTGTACCATTTTTTATTTTCTTACGCCTGATGATTCCTGGGTAAATGTAGACCATTTTTCTTTTGTATTTAGCATTAAATGTCGACGTTTTTTTTAAAATTTCTGCAAGTTTTATTTGAATCTATTTAATGGCAAATCTATGCTAATGTTAGGTAAATAAAGATTGGGCAGGCACTTCAGGCGTCGTTGTGCCAGTAATGGTGGTGTCACCGGTGAGAAGGGACCTAAATGAACTGACATTTTCCGTTGGTGACGAATGCAGGATATACTTTTTGTTAAATTCTCTATTATTCTGGGAAGCTCTGACTGACTGTAACCCATATCACATAAATAGCTGAACACGTATTGGGAGGGAACCAATTTTTGGCTCCTCCAATGTTCGCTACAAATGAAGTTCATGTCAATAAAACTATCATAACACTTGAACAGCTTCCATCTATGGCCTGGTGACTTGGGTCGAGGGTAGATTTTACACCAGGGGAGTCTCCATAGCTCAGTTGTTGGTAAGCAGGCTGAACTCCCGATAACAGGTGGTGGGTTCGAAGCCTGGTAGGGACATTTAGGGCATGTTTTATCCTACCTCATGATATCATTGTCCAAGGAGGTTTCTTGTCCCAGTGTCGCGCTCATGGGCGCACAGTCAAGTGGACTAAAAACCCTAACATGTGGCACTTTATAACTAGTGACGGTTTTCGCCGCCATGTTACGTGTTGGGCCTTCGATCAATTGCATTGCTCTAATACATATTATAATATTTAACGTATTACGCATTGATTAGTGATTATTCGGCAGCTGGGGGCCCTTTTATTCCGTTATTGCCTCTATTGTGACAATAGGAATCGTAAGCTATTGACCTTGACATCAGAGACCATCTTCTTATATCTGGCCTGTATTTAATGTGGTGATTAATGCGGAAGATATTACTGGTGATGATTACAGAGCAGCAATCATCTTACTGGTAACGATCTTACTGGTGAAAAACTTACAAGTAATTATCTTACTGGTAAAGACCTTACAGGTAATTATCTTACTGGTGTAAACCTTACAAGTAATTATCTTACTGATGAAAAACTTACAAGTAATTATTTTACTGGTGAACACCTTACAGGTAATTATCTTACTGGTGTAAACCTTACAACTAATCATCTTACTGGTGATGACCTTCCAAGTAATCCTCTTACTGGTGATGACCTTACAAGTAATGTTCTTACTGACGATGACCTTCCATGTAATGATCTTACTGATGCTGACCTTCCAAATAATGATCTTACTGACCATGATCTTCCGTGTAATAATCTTACTGATGATGACCTTCTAAAAAATGATCTTACGGACGATGACCTTCCATGTAATGACCTACTGGCGATGACCTTCGGAGTTATTATCTTACTGAAGATGACCTTCAAAGTAATGATCTGACTGATTAGGGTCATACAAGTGACCATCTGCCTGGATAGGGTCTTGCAACGTACTGACCACTTTACCATGCACCATGTTTCATGTACCAGGAACTGTCTGCTAGTGAACACTTTTTGGTGGCATAGGAACATGTCTCAGATGAGGGGGGGGGCACCAATGAGCCCCCCACCCCCTCTATCACCAGCCTCAACATTTGCTTCACCTATATCTGTACCTTTCTGTCATCATTTTTCTTTCTGTTCTGTTTCTCGCTTTCTCGCATACCGTCAATGGAAGTTCACTTTTACGACAATGTCACCGGCGCCCACTGCCCGAGAGCCGATTGTCCTGTGGGAGTCCTAACACACGTATGGCTGGTCACAAGTTTAATTGGTCGCTTTCCACCCACGACTGTGTCACTCGATCCACTGTGGCTTCCTTCCCAGTGTTGTCTAGGTGGCAGTGATTAACTTGCTATTACGACTGGTATCTATCTGACGACGAAGCCCGTATGTCCCGCCAATAAAAAAAATGGCGACGATGCTCGTGAGAACGCGGAAAACAGAAGAAAAAGTGACCGCGCGATTTTTTTTCCATCGGGATGAGCGCTAAAAAGTGTTGGTAGAAGGACAAAAAGAATCCTGCTAAACTCAATAGACGCCTTCCCGATCATTCACATTAAATAGTTATAAAAAGTAGGAAAAAGTTTTTTTTTTTTTTTGTAACAACGTCATCAGTCCCCTGTGGTTGCGTTTGTCCCTATGGAGTCGGGGGGGGGGGCACAGACATGCTGAGCTAGATGGCACCGCTTGGCTGTTGGCTGTGGATGCGGTTCTAGCCAACAGCTGCTCGGCAGGGCATGGGTGGCGACCGAGTTGGATTTTGGAGGCACTCATGGGTAGTATACAAGCTGTGGTTGATTTCACGCCACTAAACGCCCCACCCGTCCCCGCCCCCCACCCCGGCACCTTTCTTCCCTCACACTGCCACCACCTAGCTCTAACCGCCTTTTCGATTCCACCAAAAAGAGGCGCTTAATGAGAACAAAGGCGCGGAGTCTCAATGCAGTCTCAATAAATCACTCCCATTCTGGAGTGCCGCTATTGCTAATTATGTGATTTAATTTTAATAATTGGTGTGAAGGGACAAGGGCGGAGCGGTTTTTGGTCAGAGGCGGATCGCGGTGCTGGGTAAACAACGGTGATGGGAAGGGAAGGGAAGGGGAGGGAAGGGTGGGCGACGAGAGGGGAGGGAGAGGGTTGGGGAAGAGGGGCGGGTGGCAGTGGGCGAGGTGATGCTGCCGGTGTTTGGCGGGTCTAGACAAAAGGGTGGGGGAGGGAAGACGTTTCGGGAGGTCATAGGTCGGGGCACAAATGGTGCTCATTTATCATCGAGAGGCGATTAATTACTGACAATGACACGCCTGCGGTGGAAACAAAAGACTGGCCATCCCTTTCCCTCCCTCTCTCCCGATCCTCCACGCCCGCCCGCCCGCCTTCCCTCCCGCCCGCCCGCCCGCCCGTCACACCCAGCTCTCTCCAGCGAACCGTTCCCAATCCACCCACCCACCCCCTCTCACATCCCTCCTCACCCCGCCTCACCCCTCAGAGCTCTTGAGCAAGAAATCCAATGCCAATTGTGGACTGTCTTTCAGTCTGAAGTCCGTCCGAATTGTTACTGTGAACAGACCGCCGGGGGAGGTGGGTGGGGGAGGGGGTGCATGAGGGGGGGGGGGTGGGGGTGGAAAGGGAGACGAGGGAAGAGGAGGATGAAGAGGACGCGGCGGTAGGGGAGGGAACGGAAGGTACAGGAGGGAGGGGGCGGTGTAGAGAGAGGAACGGGGGCGGGGTGGAGTAGGAGGAGGAGGAGGAGGAGGGGGCGGTGCAGGGGGGAGGGTGACGGGTGTTAGTGTTATGCCGAGCGGTGTGGGTGGCCCTCCGACGCGGTGACAGTGGGATGGTGAGAGCTCTTGCCGCTGGGGAAGTGGTGCTATTAATGTGATATAGTGGCGCTACTAATGTGACTTGGTGGCGCTATGTGTGTGATTTGGTGGCGCTCCTCGTGACAGCTTCGAGCGCTTATTGTGTGACTGTCGTTGTTTTAGTGTTAACTGGATACGTTACTTGTGTCGTGTTACGGTATGACTGTGACCGCCTGGCCTAATTTTGGTACCTTGCGGCGCTGCTTCGTGACCTTGTGGTGCTACTTCGTGACCTTGGGGTGCTACTTCCGACTTAGTAGTATTATTTGCAACTTTAGTCATGAGAACTTATTATATTAAGATATTCCCAGTCTGGCAGTATGACGGTAATTGTGTAAGGTGTCAGCGTTTTTCGCGGGGTGACCTTGATTGAAGCCCTGGATGTATGACCTTTGCTTTTTTGTCATCTGTTACTCTTAGTGATCTTCTAGCGCTTGATTCCGATGTGAAGGGGTTATTGATGTGATTTCGCCACGCCTCTTATCACTAATGCTGGACTGGCGTAACGAGCGGCGACCACTCTGGCTGATGCGCTTTGCTGATGCCGTATTGTGTCGTTCATCGCAATAAGGTTCCGCTCGGCGCCCGCATTGTCGCAATATAACCTTCGGCATTAATAAGCCATGCAATGCCTCACCTATTTACGGCAAGTACGCCGCATGCCCTACACCCCTCCCAGCCACGAACACAGCGTCACCCCCTACCCCTCCCCCCTCTTCCTCAACCACCACACCGCCCGCTATGGCATCAGTATCCATACACATCCACCCTCCACCTCCCCCCCCACCCCACACACACTCCACCAACATCCGCTGGCACCGTGCTGCCAGATCTCCCAATAATCACAGTCCATCGACACAACCACTGATCGAGGGAGCAAATCCACAGACACCCCATACTTTTCCTTCTATTCCCACCGCCCCTATCACTCTCCCACTCCATCCTCTGCACCCCTCCCCCCCCCCCTCTCCCCCTCACCCCCACCCGACGCCGCCCCGCTCTGCTTCCCTACACCCCCCATTTCCGGCTCGTGTTCTCTTCCTCGACATTAGCGCAGATGGATAGATAGGTAGTCAGGGGCGGATCTAGGAGTTTGCCAAGGGGGGGGGGGGTGGGGGGGGGGATGCTCTCTGAAAACTTCCGACCGGGGGTGTGGTGTGCTCTCTCTGATAAACTTGCGACCGGGGGGGGGCTTTAACAGTGTACGTTCAGGTTCCCAAGGGGGGGGGGGTATGCAACCCCCGTAACCCCCCCCCCCTAGATCCGCCCCTGGGTAGCTGTGCGGCCGCCGCCGCCACTACAGGCGGGTGACGGCGAAAGAAGCACGAGACATGACACATGAGAGAAATGATAGAGACAAAGCAAGAGAGTGTGAGAGAGCGAGAGAGAAAGAGGGAGAGAGTCTGAGAGAGCGAGAGAGAGAGAGGGAGAGAGTCAGAGAGAGCGAGAGAGAGAGAGAGAGAGAGAGACATCTGAGAGGAGGAAAACGCGACATTGGGAGTCAGCATACCACCATGTCCCACCGGTCACCATCCCCTCACTCCCCCGGGGAGGGGGGCGGGGTGGCAGAGAGTATCTGACGCAGCCTCAGACCCACTCCATCCCTGCCCCGCCATCCCACCACACCGTGCATGCAGCTGCGAGATAAATTGTGATGAGCGTCCACTTTGGGATTGATAGAAGAGATAATGAAATACCCGGGCCCCAGGCGAGACGGACGACGAGTCCCTGGCGACCATCAGCAACCAATGGCAATTAGGCAATTGTTACAGTTCCCCAACAGAAGCTCTTAGCGCCGCTGCCTGCTAGGGCTCTCGGGGCCTCATGTCGCCGGCCTATTTATTGCGAGGGATTCCCTTCGCCTTGTTTTTGTCTGTTTAATTCTATTAATCATTCACTATTGGTTTCGGGTCTCTGCAATTATCTGTTCCTTAACGCATGTCACAGTATCTTATGGCTTCTCGTCCGTCTTGCAGCGCGTCTCTGGTCGCGGCTCCCAAAGCCCGCCCCCCCCCTCACCCCTCCTCCCTCCACCACCCCCAGTCCTCCCCCACGCCGCGCACACCGCACCTCTTCTTAGCGCATGCGTGACCTGAGCGAGGTCATTCGGGGAAAGACCTTTCCGTTAGGCCGTAATAGTGGCAATAGTTTCTTAATTTCATTCATGTTTTACCTAATATTTAAGATCGGGATTTTCCTCTTTATTAACCACTTAAATGACTGATGACTTTGAAGCTACAATCTAATAAAGAGTTTTAGTACCATCGAGTAAATTATCTAGTATACTTATCTGGCAATATTTACGATATCAGAGTATTCAACCATTTGAAACAAAAGCGTAAATATTGACCAATCAAGAAGGAAAAAAAAGAAATGCAGACATTTTTAGTCATTTGATATGACTAGACAATGAAATTATTTTAAATATTAAGTTTGTGTAGTGAGGTGGTCTCGTTCTGTTGTATTATGACGATACTGTGTCATATGGTCTTGCTCCGGTTAAAAGGTTACCATGGTGACGCGTAAGATCCTAGCTCACCTCTACGTTAGTATTTAAACAAAACAGAATCCAACCGCTCATTTCAAATTGATTAGTGACATGAAGGAAACGCCATTCGCTCGAAACTTTATCGATTAAGTAAACTTTATTAGTTAGACTGGATAGTGTCCGCCACTGGTCGAATATATAGTTTACTAAAAATCAATTCTTGAACATATCGCATTCCCTTAGCTGTGGCCCATTGTGACACCAGGTCCGCTAACCTTACCTCGCACTCTACTAATGGCTACTTCCATTTGTCATCTCTCCACGGTTGGCCGGAGAGCGTGCATAGGACAACGCTTCTCTTGCCAGATGGGTTTACTTCAGCACCTATTTTCCATCCCATGTTCTCCTTCCAAAGGGTCAAACTGGATATGTGAGACTTGTTGCTACGGTAACCGCTAACCAATGCGAGGCAAGACCATCAACGAGGAGACGTCACGTGACTGAAGCCGGTAACGATCAAACCACTGGCTCCACGAATTTCGCGACAGTCGCACTTTGCTACGTACAAGTCGATTACAGAGGGGCATTGTGGGATAGTATAAACCCAGCACGGGTCCACATTGTCGGACAATGTACGATGACATAGACGACGATTTGTCGCACCCACAAAACAATGTAAGACACTGTAAATTGTTTGAAAATACGGGCCCTACGGGTACCGGGATGAGACGATAATTTCGCTGAAATATGTTTATACATACTCACCATATACTTAGTACGTTCTATATAATGCAAAGGTAAATTATTGTCAGTATGTGATTCAAGAAATTAGCCGCTCTTAAATTTATCCATGACCGTATTTTGTCCAAATTCTGATTGTGCCATCCCCCAGTTGCACAGCGCCACCTAGCCAATGTAGGAGGTTAAATGACCTGGTTTGGATGTTTTAAGGTTACACACCAATAGAAACCTTCTCCATGATAAGTTCACACCATTAGTAAAGCAATTATCCAGCTTTATTTAAAAACAAATAGAGCATAGGTTGACGTGCGATATTTTTTGCCACAACCCAAAGAATGACCCCGCTCCCCCCCCCCCCCCCCGCACAACCCGCCGAAAATTGGAGACCCTGCGAATCAACATGTGATGAGGTCGACCGAACCACGCACCCGTAACATCCGCATGCATGATTAAATACGTCACAGATAAATTGAACCGGCATTAACCTGGCCAAACATTAGTAACAGAAACAATATATGCAAAGACAGAAATAATTACTGAAGCCTGGCATGACGTCTGGCATTGTCACCTCTAACCTGAATGGTGTCTCATGGCGGCCCATGTCTCTATACATGGCGGCCCATTCGCCTCGGTAAACCGAGACCCAAGCAGTATGGATGTATGGATACCACTCTGAGGGACGATGCCCGACATATCATCAGCCTGAGGTGGTAAAAACTAAAGCCTAAAGGCCTAATGGATAAGTAAGAGAGTAAGTAAGAAGTACCAACATGACCGTCTTCATAGGGTTTAGGATGATCATAACAACTTAACCACAGCAACACTAACACTAACAGTACATAGAAGGCGTGAGCTGAGAGGCATTTGAATAACAGGATACAGAGGGTGGGGGGGTCTTCTGATAGCGAGTCGACTAATGGCTTTACCCATAATGAGTAAAACCTATACCAACTTATTACAACGGTAAGCTTCCAATTTCCGGAACATCCACATTTAGAGAGACCCTACCGCTCCCCACCCCCACCCCTCTCCCCCCCTCACACCCCAACATCATCACCATCAACTTCCTCCATACCCCCCTTCTCCACCCCCCCGCCCCGAAACCCTCACCCTCATCATACGCATACTAACCGCAAATACCCTCCCCCCCCCCCTCCCCTATCCCCCACCCTCCATCCGCTCTCGACTGTCTCTTCTACTCTCGAATGCCTTGAGCGATATGTTTTATGAAATGAAGCGAGCATTGACAGTAAGCCTTTGTCTTTCGCCCGCGGTCTTTGATGTGAAGTGTACCGCCCTGGTCCTCATTCGCCAAAGCGGAATTAATGCTTTGAGAGTACGCGAAAATAAAGGCCGGAGTAGTTTTACCGGACCATATTGGCCCCCCCAAGCGGCTAACGACGAGGGGCCGAGTCCTGCCAAAACAATAGACGGCCTTCCTTTATTGCCAACCTCCTCAAAGGCGACCACACATAAAAAGGAATTTATTAATCGAAAGAGATAATAGGATATTATGAAGGGAGGGAATGGAGTCATATTTCCTTGCCGTCGTCTTATATGAGTTTTTTTGGCCGTGATGTATGCACTCTTGTAATAGAATCTATGGATTTTAGATATTGTTTTCCTCCTCTAAGTCACTTCACAACCAAGGGTGTCAACAGCTTTGCTTTGTACCCTGTGGGTCGAGAGGAAGCTGGTGCCGCCGCCTCGCCTCCATGGCGAGAGATCGCGGGGTCAGCGACGGGGTCACGAGAGCAAAGGTCACAGCGCTAAGTCACGTGACCACATCTCGATCGTCAGTATATTTCAGGGAAAGAGGAAGAGAGATAGATAAGGCGAGATGCTAGTGGAGAGAACAAGAGAGATAGGAAAAGAAAGATGCCAGCAGAGAGAGCAAGAGAGAGAAAACATGCTAGTGGAGAGAACAAGAGAGATGGGAAAAACAGATGCTAGTAGAGAGAACCAAAGAGATAGGAGAAACAGATGCTAGTAGAGAGAACAGGAGAGAGAGAAAAATGCTAGTGGAGTGAACAAGAGAGAGAAAAAAGCTAGTAGGGAGCGCAAGAAAGATAAAGAAAAAAGCTTAGACAGAAACAAGGCGCAACAGAGGGAGAGAGAGAGAAAGAGAAAGAACAGGAGCAAGAGAGAAGTTATAATGAACGAAATTTCGGTGTTTTATGCCAGTTTTGTCCACATAAAGGCAATGCCATGGGGTTGGCTGACTTACGATACTTGACATGGGGCCAACACAAGGACATGGCGTTGAAACATGATCTGACCAAGCTCACAACAACTGCAAATTAAAATAACACTACAATTTAACAGTAACCGTCAATGTAACTAGGGCGTATGGGCAATGTATCGTGTTGCTCTAAGTGGCACGAGGTCAAAGGTCGGGTCATGGAGTTATAGGGCGGGGTCATGTATATTCGTTCGTGTGATCATATTAAACAAGATAACACTGCCTATGTAGAAACAGGGGGGTGTTTAATGGTCTGTTACTGGCTAGAAGGTAACCTAAAACTGCCCCAAAATGGATATGTAAGGTATGGCGAACTCACACATTTATGTTTGTCCATTAATTAAAAGACAAAAATAAAGTGAAAAAACAGGCATGACAGCATTACTATTTAGGCGCGCAGGCTTTCTATGGATATTAATGCTACCCGCGCGCTTAAAAAATAATAAAAAGGAACCATCCCGCAAAAACACAAAGAACAAAGACAAAAAAACAGCACACAGCACTAACGTCATCTTAAATGGGAACGAGTCGCGCTCGAATTCCGACCGATGGAATAAAAGAAGTGATTAAATTCGAAATAGAATTCTCTTAATGTCGGTCGTTTTCTGTGCGGCGGCCACCTGTTGCTTAGGGTAGGGCGAGCGGTGGGTCGTGGTGGGCGTGTGTCGAGGTTGGCGGGGGCTGGCTGGCGGAGAAGCAGAGGAGGGGGGGAGGGGGTGGGGTGGGTGTCACCCGCCGGAGACGGGGTGACAGTTGGCGGTCGGTGGTCAGGGGTAGCTGAGGCGTGCAGGGGGGCTGGGTGGTGGCCGGCCCGGGGCATACCCCCGGCGGTCCCCCGATGGGGTATCAATCAGAGACCGCACGCGACACGTCAGGGCGTCGGCCCGCCCGGCGTCTGACGTAGTCGCCTCCCACGCCGCCTGCCCTGGGGGCCGGGGGGGGGGGGGCGAGGAGGGGGGCAGCGCCGCCTGGTGAGAGGGAGAGTGGTATAGCCGGCCAGGTGAGGTACGCATATAATGAGGATGACACACACACACACACAAATACATGGACGGCGATCCGAAGATCCGAAGATTCGAAGCTGGCGTTTGAATTTGTTTTAGAAGAAATATTATCGTTAAAGCGAAACTGACACAGGCCGCTCCGTCTGTCACTTACAATGGAAGGGGAGGGGAGGAAGGGATTGGGGGAGTGGGGGAGGTGAGGGCCACGTGCGAACGGCGCCTTTATCACTCGTAGATTTGCTGCGGAATTGTCGCAATGTCACTTCCGCCCACTGAGTAGTCTCCTTACACTAGGTGTCGCTGTTTTGATTCGCACGTGTCGCCGCTGGAGATGCGCATCTGTCCAGGCACGATAAGTCACTGTAACCATCACATTCCATCATCCCTGTCACCCCCCCTCCTCCTCCCCCCAGTCCCCCAGCCCCCCCCCCCCCCCCCCCCCACCTCCACCCACACCACCTACACACACGCTCAGCGTGGTCGACCTGCCCGCGAAGGGAAGATTTATGCCGTAAAATGCCTCGTCAGCCCGTTCATGCAGTTTTAAGGCATTCACGTTAAACGAAGAATGTTTTTCAATGGAATGTTATAAGCTGCTTAGCTCCATTCAATCAACATTGGCACTTCTGTCTCACCACCCAGTCATGTCGCAGAGAACCGGATCGACTACAAGTGTTAGTTCAGCTTATATATAACGTCACCTTGGTTTTATTTGGCCAGATAAATTGCATAAACAAACTTGCATATTCCTTTCTTCTGTAAGTTAATCCAAATTTTCTTTTAAATTTTAATTACAAGGCGTAGACACAATATTACTGACAACAAGTATTGTAATCTGTCTGCCTTTTGTCGTGGACAAAAGAAGAGAGCAACAAAGTCCAGCATTGCATGACGTGACTTACATGAAACTGATAACACTGCGTTTTCTGTAACTTATCTGGTTGAAGCAACTGGACTCGTCTGTCAGTCCGAAACCACGCACTCCCCACACCATCCAACAAAACTACCATTAGGCCTATCCAGGGAACGCGAGAGGGTCTGGGAGGGTAGGGTGGCAGCGGAGGCGGTTTTTGGGGGGGGAGGGGGGGGGGGGGCGGGGGGCGTGATCCCGGGTTACCACCTGTAGCTTGTACCACCCACGAGCACGCCCTGACCCCGAGATCCCGAGGGGAGGCGGTTTAGGAAGGGGTGGGGGAGAGGAGGAGGGGCCGGTCGGTAGACTGTAATTAAAGTCCAGTTAATCAAGGTGACTGCGAGGTCATTGCTGTGTCCTGATCGCCTGGCGTCATCTGGATCAAGGCATCTCCAGTTTCCTTAGCTTCCTCCCAGACAACACCCCACGCCCGCCCCCCCCCACCCCCCATACCCCCCTCTCACCATCCCACACCCCGACACAGGTCGGGGCGGTGGAGGGTGGGGGGGGGGGGGGGGGTGTGGGCTGGGGAGGTGCATAGATGGGACAAAGATAAAAACAAACCGACCTGAGCACTAATAACCTTTTCTGTGATTCGCACACCCGGGGGCTGGTGTGGAGGAGGGGGGGGTGGGGGCTGCAGTTAGTTATATATCTGTGTGTATATGTGGGGTGGCGAAAATGAAGAGGGGGAGGGGCTGGAGGTAGGGTGGGGGTAGGGTGGTGTAGGGTGGGGTAGGGTGGGGTAGGCTAGGGTAGAGTAGCGGTGAGGGCAGGATGTGGAGCAGATTAGGTTTTTATGAAGCTCATAGGGCGTCCCCTGGGGCTCACTGATATGACCAGGTAGAGTTTCAACATTTAATTCCGGCTAACTGGACCAGTAACAGAGGCCGCCCATTAGGTCAACCGGCATTCGTCAACTGCAAATGGCTTTTTGATGCGACTCCGTTGCCATTTGGTCTGGCATTAATCTTGATCACTTTCTTTTAATGCGGAGGCTCCGTTTATCGGATTTGGGGAGCAGGGGGGAGGGGAGGGTGCGTGTGCACGCGTGTGTGGAGGAGGGTTGTGGAGAGGGACTGTTGTTAGTCTCATACTTCCACCCCCCTCCCCCTCCCCCCCACTCAATCCCCACCCTCCTGTATCCACGCCAACCTACCCAACCCCCCGTCCTGTCCCTTGAATCGTTTCAAGTTGAACCCCGGCCACCCCCCCCGCACCCCAGCCCATACCTCAGGTCAGCCTCCCATGTCTTTAGTGGCCGTTATCAACAACTTGTCACTTATCACCTTCCCGACCTAACATCGCATCGAAACACATGTCTGGGGGTCATGTCATTGGACATACTGGTCATGTCTGGGGGTCACGTCATCGGACATACTGGTCATGTCTGGGGTCATGTCATTGGGCATACTGGTCATGTCTGGGGGTCATGTCATTGGACATACTGGTCATGTCTGGGGTCATGTCATTAGACATACTGGTCATGTCTGGGATCATGTCATTGGACATACTGGTCATGTCTGGGGGTCATGTCATTGGACATACTGGTCATGTCTGGGGGTCATGTCATTGGACATACTGGTCATGTCTGGGGTCATGTCATTGGGCATACTGGTCATGTCTGGGGGTCATGTCATTGGACATACTGGTCATGTCTGGGGTCATGTCATTAGACATACTGGTCATGTCTGGGATCATGTCATTGGACATACTGGTCATGTCTGGGGGTCATGTCATTGGACATACTGGTCATGTCTGGGGGTCATGTCATTGGACATACTGGTCATGTCTGGGGTCATGTCATTGGGCATACTGGTCATGTCTGGGGGTCATGTCATTGGACATACTGGTCATGTCTGGGGTCATGTCATTAGACATACTGGTCATGTCTGGGATCATGTCATTGGACATACTGGTCATGTCTGGGGGTCATGTCATTGGACATACTGGTCATGTCTGGGGTCATGTCATTAGACATACTGGTCATGTCTGGGATCATGTCATTGGACATACTGGTCATGTCTGGGATCATGTCATTGGACATACTGGTCATGTCTGGGGTCATGTCATTGGGCATACTGGTCATGTCTGGGGGTCATGTCATTGGACATACTGGTCATGTCTGGGGTCATGTCATTAGACATACTGGTCATGTCTGGGATCATGTCATTGGACATACTGGTCATGTCTGGGGGTCATGTCATTGGACATACTGGTCATGTCTGGGGGTCATGTCATTGGACATACTGGTCATGTCTGGGGTCATGTCATTGGACATACTGGTCATGTCTGGGGGTCATGTCATTGGACATACTGGTCATGTCTGGGGTCATGACATTGGACATACTGGTCATGTCTGGGGTCATGTCATTGGACATACTGGTCATGTCTGGGGTCATGTCATTGGACATACTGGTCATGTCTGGGGTCATGTCATTAGACATACTGGTCATGTCTGGGGTCACGACATTAGACATACTGGTCATGTCTGGGGTCATGTCATTGGACATACTGGTCATGTCTGGGGGTCATGTCATTGGACATACTGGTCATGTCTGGGGTCACGACATTGGACATACTGGTCATGTCTGGGGTCACGACATTGGACATACTGGTCATGTCTGGGGTCACGACATTGGACATACTGGTCATGTCTTGGGGTCATGTCATTGGACATACTGGTCATGTCTGGGGGTCATGTCATTGGACATATTGGTCATGTCTGGGGTCATGTCATTGGGCATACTGGTCATGTCTGGGGTCATGTCATTGGACATACTGGTCATGTCTGGGGTCACGACATTGGACATACTGGTCATGTCTGGGGTCACGACATTGGACATACTGGTCATGTCTGGGGGTCATGTCATTGGACATACTGGTCATGTCTGGGGGTCATGTCATTGGACATATTGGTCATGTCTGGGGGTCATGTCATTGGACATATTGGTCATGTCTGGGGGTCATGTCATTGGGCATACTGGTCATGTCTGGGGTCACGACATTGGGCATACTGGTCATGTCTGGGGGTCATGTCATTGGGCATACTGGTCATGTCTGGGGTCACGACATTGGACATACTGGTCATGTCTGGGGTCACGACATTGGACATACTGGTCATGTCTGGGGTCATGTCATTGGACATACTGGTCATGTCTGGGGTCACGACATTGGACATACTGGTCATGTCTGGGGTCACGACATTGGACATACTGGTCATGTCTGGGGTCATGTCATTGGACATACTGGTCATGTCTGGGGTCACGACATTGGACATACTGGTCATGTCTGGGGTCACGACATTGGACATACTGGTCATGTCTGGGGGTCATGTCATTGGACATACTGGTCATGTCTGGGGGTCATGTCATTGGACATATTGGTCATGTCTGGGGTCACGACATTGGACATACTGGTCATGTCTGGGGTCACGACATTGGACATACTGGTCATGCCTAGGATCATGTCATTGGACATACTGGTCATGTCTGGGGTCACGACATTGGACATACTGGTCATGTCTGGGGTCACGACATTGGACATACTGGTCATGTCTGGGGTCACGACATTGGACATACTGGTCATGTCTGGGGGTCATGTCATTGAACATACTGGTCATGTCTGGGGTCACGACATTGGACATACTGGTCATGTCTGGGGGTCATGTCATTGGACATACTGGTCATGTCTGGGGTCACGATATTGGACATACTGGTCATGTCTGGGGTCACGACATTGGACATACTGGTCATGTCTGGGGTCACGACATTGGACATACTGGTCATGTCTGGGGTCACGACATTGGACCTACTGGTCATGTCTGGGGTCACGACATTGGACATACTGGTCATGTCTGGCGTCATGTCATTGAACATACTGGTCATGTCTGGGGGTCATGTCATTGGACATACTGGTCATGTCTGGGGTCACGACATTGGACATAATGGTCATGCCTGGGAGTCATGTCATTGGACATACTGGTCATGTCTGGGGTCACGACATTGGACATACTGGTCATGTCTGGGGTCACGACATTGGACATATTGGTCATGCCTGGGATCATGTCATTGGAGATACTGGTCATGTCTCGGGTCACGACATTGGACATATTGATCACGTCTGGGGGTCATGTTATTGAACATTTTTTGGTCATGTCTGGGGTCACGACATTGGACATACTGGTCATGTCTGGCGTCATGTCATTGAACATACTGGTCATGTCTGGGGTCACGACATTAGACATACTGGTCATGTCTGGGGGTCATGTCATTGGACATACTGGTCATGTCTGGGGTCACGACATTGGACATAATGGTCATGCCTGGGAGTCATGTCATTGGACATACTGGTCATGTCTGGGGTCACGACATTGGACATACTGGTCATGTCTGGGGTCACGACATTGGACATATTGGTCATGCCTGGGATCATGTCATTGGAGATACTGGTCATGTCTCGGGTCACGACATTGGACATATTGATCACGTCTGGGGGTCATGTTATTGAACATTTTTTGGTCATGTCTGGGGTCACGACATTGGACATACTGGTCATGTCTGGCGTCATGTCATTGAACATACTGGTCATGTCTGGGGTCACGACATTAGACATACTGGTCATGTCTGGGGTCACGACATTGGACATACTGGTCATGTCTGGGGTCACGACATTGGACATACTGGTCATGTCTGGGGTCACGACATTGGACATACTGGTCATGTCTGGGGGTCATGTCATTGAACATACTGGTCATGTCTGGGGTCACGACATTGGACATACTGGTCATGTCTGGGGGTCATGTCATTGGACATACTGGTCATGTCTGGGGTCACGATATTGGACATACTGGTCATGTCTGGGGTCACGACATTGGACATACTGGTCATGTCTGGGGTCACGACATTGGACATACTGGTCATGTCTGGGGTCACGACATTGGACCTACTGGTCATGTCTGGGGTCACGACATTGGACATACTGGTCATGTCTGGCGTCATGTCATTGAACATACTGGTCATGTCTGGGGTCATGTCATTGGACATAATGGTCATGCCTGGGAGTCATGTCATTGGACATACTGGTCATGTCTGGGGTCACGACATTGGACATATTGATCACGTCTGGGGGTCATGTCATTGGACATACTGGTCATGTCTGGGGGTCATGTCATTGGACATACTGGTCATGTCTGGCGTCATGTCATTGAACATACTGGTCATGTCTGGGGTCACGACATTAGACATACTGGTCATGTCTGGGGGTCATGTCATTGGACATACTGGTCATGTCTGGGGGTCATGTCATTGGACATACTGGTCATGTCTGGGGTCACGATATTGGACATACTGGTCATGTCTGGGGTCACGACATTGGACATACTGGTCATGTCTGGGGTCACGACATTGGACATACTGGTCATGTCTGGGGTCACGACATTGGACCTACTGGTCATGTCTGGGGTCACGACATTGGACATACTGGTCATGTCTGGCGTCATGTCATTGGACATACTGGTCATGTCTGGGGTCACGACATTGGACCTACTGGTCATGTCTGGGGTCACGACATTGGACATACTGGTCATGTCTGGCGTCATGTCATTGAACATACTGGTCATGTCTGGGGTCACGACATTGGACATACTGGTCATGTCTCGGGTCACGACATTGGACATATTGATCACGTCTGGGGGTCATGTTATTGAACATTTTTTGGTCATGTCTGGGGTCACGACATTGGACATACTGGTCATGTCTGGCGTCATGTCATTGAACATACTGGTCATGTCTGGGGTCACGACATTAGACATACTGGTCATGTCTGGGGGTCATGTCATTGGACATACTGGTCATGTCTGGGGGTCATGTCATTGGACATACTGGTCATGTCTGGGGTCACGATATTGGACATACTGGTCATGTCTGGGGTCACGACATTGGACATACTGGTCATGTCTGGGGTCACGACATTGGACATACTGGTCATGTCTGGGGTCACGACATTGGACCTACTGGTCATGTCTGGGGTCACGACATTGGACATACTGGTCATGTCTGGCGTCATGTCATTGAACATACTGGTCATGTCTGGGGTCACGACATTGGACCTACTGGTCATGTCTGGGGTCACGACATTGGACATACTGGTCATGTCTGGCGTCATGTCATTGAACATACTGGTCATGTCTGGGGTCACGACATTGGACATACTGGTCATGTCTGGGGTCACGACATTGGACATACTGGTCATGTCTGGGGTCACGACATTGGACATATTGGTCATGTCTGGGATCATGTCATTGGACATACTGGTCATGTCTGGGGTCACGACATTGGACATACTGGTCATGTCTGGGGTCACGACATTGGACATACTGGTCATGTCTGGGGTCACGACATTGGGCATACTGGTCATGTCTGGGGGTCACGACGTTGGACATACTGGTCATGTCTGGCGTCATGTCATTGAACATACTGGTCATGTCTGGGGTCATGTCATTGGACATACTGGTCATGTCTGGGGGTCACGACATTGGACATACTGGTCATGTCTGGGGTCACGACATTGGACATACTGGTCATGTCTGGGGTCACGACATTGGACATACTGGTCATGTCTGGGGTCACGACATTGGACATACTGGTCATGTCTGGGGTCACGACATTGGACATACTGGTCATGTCTGGGGTCACGACATTGGACATACTGGTCATGTCTGGGATCATGTCATTGGACATACTGGTCATGTCTGGGGTCACGACATTGGACATACTGGTCATGTCTGGGGTCATGTCATTGGACATACTGGTCATGTCTGGCGTCACGACATTGGACATACTGGTCATGTCTGGGGTCACGACATTGGACATACTGGTCATGTCTGGGGGTCACGACATTGGACATACTGGTCATGTCTGGGGTCACGACATTGGACATACTGGTCATGTCTGGGGTCACGACATTGGACATACTGGTCATGTCTGGGGGTCATGTCATTGGACATACTGGTCATGTCTGGGGGTCACGACATTGGACATACTGGTCATGTCTGGGGGTCACGACATTGGACATACTGGTCATGTCTGCGGTTATGTCATTGGACATACTGGTCATGTCTGGGGTCACGACATTGGACATATTGGTCATGTCTGGGGTCACGACATTGGACATACTGGTCATGTCTGGGGGTCACGACATTGGACATACTGGTCATGTCTGGGGTCACGACATTGGACATACTGGTCATGTCTGGGGTCACGACATTGGACATACTGGTCATGTCTGGGGTCACGACATTGGACATACTGGTCATGTCTGGGGTCACGACATTGGACATACTGGTCATGTCTGGGGGTCACGACATTGGACATACTGGTCATGTCTGGGGGTCACGACATTGGACATACTGGTCATGTCTGCGGTTATGTCATTGGGCATACTGGTCATGTCTGGGGTCACGACATTGGACATACTGGTCATGTCTGGGGTCACGACATTGGACATATTGGTCATGTCTGGGGTCACGAAATTGGACATACTGGTCATGCCTGGGAGTCATGTCATTGGACATACTGGTCATGTCTGGGGTCACGACATTGGACATATTGGTCATGTCTGGGGTCACGACATTGGACATACTGGTCATGTCTGGGGGTCACGACATTGGACATACTGGTCATGTCTGGGGTCACGACATTGGACATACTGGTCATGTCTGGGGTCACGACATTGGACATACTGGTCATGTCTGGGGTCACGACATTGGACATACTGGTCATGTCTGGGGTCACGACATTGGACATACTGGTCATGTCTGGCGTCATGTCATTGGACATACTGGTCATGTCTGGGGTCACGACATTGGACATACTGGTCATGTCTGGGGTCACGACATTGGACATACTGGTCATGTCTGGGGTCACGATACGGGATATATTGGTCAGGTCATGCCATTATAACTGGTCATACCGGCTCTTCAATTGCCTCCACATCTGAGCCGGCCTCCAATATCCTCTCGTGGTTCAAGAGTTTTGGTTTGTTGGTTTAAGCTGGTTAAGTAGGTTTAAGTAAGTTGGTTTAACCTATGTAAGTCATATGGCGACAATGGGAGGGGTCGAGGAAGAGATGAGTCATGTGTCCATAATCTTTGCGAGTGAAGAACGTGGGATCCTCATTTTGTACAAACATACATTTGCAGAGCTGGGATTCGAATCTGGCTTAGCATAGCACACTCTACTACAGCCGGCCGAACGCGCTACCCACTAGGCCACGGGGTGACCCCCACAATGTTGACCTCTCCCTCCCACAGACCATGGCACAGGTTATACCTCTGTGTACTCGCCTAACACTGATTACTGGCGTCAAAACAGTCGAAACATGGGGGAAGATCCTGGCTTCAGGGCTGTCAGCGTGTAGTCCCTGGGGTGCAGTATCGGGGGTGGGGGGCCTGGGGGGTGGGGGTGGGTCTGGAGTGGCGGGGGAGATGGGGCGTGTAGGGGAGGGGCGGGGGGGGGGGGGGGTCACGGAACAGATAACCGACTCGTCCACACCCCAGGTTTTTCACACCATCCAGCGTGATCGGGTCTAATTGCCGAAAAACACATTTCTATCCGAGTACGCTTGCCCGAGCAGCAGGCGTCGGTGGCCGTGATTGTATTGTGGCGACCTCCAGCGACAACTCCGCTCACCATCTCTCACAGCCTCCCCCCCGCCCATCCCCCCCCGCTCCCCGCCCCCCGCCCCCAACCCATCCTCCCACTCCCTTCCTCCTCACCCCAGGCGTCTCTCTCCCCACCCAATGTCCTACTGGCCTCCACCCAACCATCCGCCCCCACTCACCCTCCACCCACTCCCACCCACTGTATCAAATGAATGAAATGGGATGAAATATTCACGGTTGGTGTGTGTGTGTGGGTGGGGGGGGGGGGGGGAAGGCAGAATCCGCCATAGGGTTCCGGTTGTGATAATCGTATTGATGGTAGCAGGGGTGGGGGGGGGCGGCGTGGCCATTGTACGGGGTAGGAGAAAATATAAACAAGCGAACACGCTCCCGCCCCCCCCCCCCCACACCCACTGGCACTACCCCTCACCCTTCCACCCCCACCCCTCACTTATATCCTCCTGTAAGTTAGGGCCACTCCCAGTTCTTCACCTGTCTGGCCCCCTCGAGGTTTGTTGTATTCTCTACGCTTTCTGCACCAGGAACTTTTGACTGGTCAAGCGGACACAACTCGACCGTGTTCGGGCAATGCGCGGGGAAGAGTGGGGGGAGAGTGTGGGGGAGAGTGTGGGGGAGAGTGTGGGGGAGAGTGTGGGGGAGGTGGTCGGTAGCGGCGGCGAAACACGCCCATGGCCCTACCAAATCCCTCTCCCCCTCCCTCCCCTGCCCGCTTCATCCTAGCGTGCGAGTTTTGCATCGGCTTCTGACTGAATGAGTCTAAGAGAGGTGAGTAGGACAGGGTGCCTGCAGGGTAGGGATCGGGAGCAGGGGGGGGGGGGGTGGTGGTGGAGAGGGTGGGGAAGAAGGGATGTAAAGGGTGGTGGAGGGGCATGGGAGTTGGGGTGTAATACATGAGTCCAGCCAGTGAACATTGCCAGGAATTTCCAGGTTTACTGGTGTGGTTGATGTTAGACGACAGGTAGAGGCGGAAGGGTGAAATGGAAGGGAAGAGGTGGGTGGGGGAGGGGGGGGGGGGGTTAGGCAGGCTGCCTGGCCCCCTCTGACACCAACCCCAGCAGCAATTACGGCAGCCAGTCAGGGATGTAATAAAGGTGACGTTACAAATGCGACAACACATGACGAGCAAAGAAAAGAGAGAAAGGGAACTCGGGAATGAGAACGGGGGGGGGGAGGGAGGGAGGATAAAGGAGGCGGGGTGGGGGGAGGGGATGAGGGAGGGAGTTAGGGAGAAGGGAGCCAGGAGCAGAGAAGAGAAGGGGATGAGAGGGGGGGGAGGGGAGAGGGAGGGAGGATGAAGGAAGCGGGGTGGAGGGAGGGGGTAGGGGAGGGAGTTAGGGAGAAGGAAGCCAGGAGCAGAGAAGAGAAGGGGATGAGAGGGGGGAAGGGGAAAGGGAGGGATGATGAAGGAGGCGGGGTGGGGTGGGGGGGCAGAGGGGGGGAGGGAGCCAGGGGCAGGGAGGAGGAAGGCACAATGAGGGAGGAGGAATACTACATCCTCAGAGGCGGGAGGGGGGGGGTGGAGATGGAATGAAGGAGCAGGAAAGGAGGAGGTTGCAGACCGTTTTAACATCACACAAGCCGTGCTGGTGGACGGGGGTGGGTCAGGTGGGTGGGGGGTTCCGCGACCCCACATCCCAAGACCCCATCCACAACAAATGTAACCCAAATAGGTGACAATGGAGGTTCTGGTGTCGCTGGGTAAACGAAAAACGGCAAAACTTGTCGGTGCTTCTGTTCCACACCTCCTACACCTCACAAATAACCCCGCTCTGCACCCCCACCTCTCATCCGTCCAAACCACCCCCCTTCACCCCCGTCTCCATCAATCCCATCTCCCATTCCCACGCCCATCCACACCATCGTCCCCACCTCCATCCACCCCTAGGGTATGTACAACCACTGACACATAGCCAGCCCCACCTCGGGACAGACACATCGCCAGCCCCACCTCGGGACAGACACATCGCCAGCCCCACCTCGGGACTGACACATCGCCAGCTCCACCTCGGGACTGACACATCGCCAGCCCCACCTCGGGACTGACACATCGCCAGCCCCACCTCGGGACTGACACATCGCCAGCCCCACCTCGGGCCATCCCCACATCGGGACTGACACATCGCCAGCCCCACCTCGGGACTGACACATCGCCAGCCCCACCTCGGGACTGACACATCGCCAGCCCCACCTCGGGACTGACACATCGCCAGCCCCACCTGGGGACAGACACATCGCCAGCCCCACCTTGGGACTGACACATCGCCAGCCCCACCTTGGGCCTGACACATCGCCAGCCCCACCTCGGGACTGACACATAGCTAGCCCCACCTCGGGACAGACACATAGCCAGCCCCACCTCGGGACTGACACATCGCCAGCCCCACCTCGGGACTGACACATCGCCAGCCCCACCTTGGGACTGACACATCGCCAGCCCCACCTTGGGACTGACACATCGCCAGCCCCACCTTGGGACTGACACATCGCCAGCCCCACCTCGGGACTGACACATCGCCAGCCCCACCTCGGGACTGACACATCGCCAGCCCCACGTCGGGGCTGACACATCGCCAGCCCCACCTCGGGACTGACACATCGCCAGCCCCACCTCGGGACTGACACATCGCCAGCCCCACCTCGGGACTGACACATCGCCAGCCCCACCTCGGGACTGACACATCGCCAGCCCCACCTCGGGACTGACACATCGCCAGCCCCACCTCGGGACTGACACATCGCCAGCCCCACCGCGGGACTGACACATCGCCAGCCCCACCTCGGGACTGACACATCGCCAGCCCCACCTCGGACTGACACATCGCCAGCCCCACCTCGGGACTGACACATCGCCAGCCCCACCTCGGACTGACACATCGCCAGCCCCACCGCGGGACTGACACATCGCCAGCCCCACCGCGGGACTGACACATCGCCAGCCCCACCTCGGGACTGACACATCGCCAGCCCCACCTCGGGACTGACACATCGCCAGCCCCACCTCGGGACTGACACATCGCCAGCCCCACCTCGGGACTGACACATCGCCAGCCCCACCGCGGGACTGACACATCGCCAGCCCCACCTCGGGACTGACACATCGCCAGCCCCACCTCGGGACTGACACATCGCCAGCCCCACCTCGGGACTGACACATCGCCAGCCCCACCTCGGGACTGACACATCGCCAGCCCCACCTCGGGACTGACACATCGCCAGCCCCACCTCGGGACTGACACATCGCCAGCCCCACCGCGGGACTGACACATCGCCAGCCCCACCTCGGGACTGACACATCGCCAGCCCCACCTCGGGACTGACACATCGCCAGCCCCACCTCGGGACTGACACATCGCCAGCCCCACCTCGGGACTGACACATCGCCAGCCCCACCGCGGGACTGACACATCGCCAGCCCCACCTCGGGACTGACACATCGCCAGCCCCACCTCGGGACTGACACATCGCCAGCCCCACCTCGGGACTGACACATCGCCAGCCCCATCTCGGGACTGACACATCGCCAGCCCCACCGCGGGACTGACACATCGCCAGCCCCACCTTGGGACTGACACATCGCCAGCCCCACCTCGGGACTGACACATCGCCAGCCCCACCTCGGGACAGACACATCGCCAGCCCCACCGCGGGACTGATACTCCCTAAGAAGGCTGGTGATCCAGAGAACACTCCATGGAATGATGGACGAATGGCAGAGACAAACGTATCGTAGACAAACAGCGACAGAGATATTCAGTGAACCCAACGGGATCCTGCGAGTCATGACGTCAGCCGTTGTAGTTAATGGTGGATCCCCCGCCCCCCCCCCCCCCCACCCCCACCCCCGGCAATTTCATTGGGATACGCGAGAGTGATTAAACTGCGCAACGCGAGATGTTAGCTTCTTTATTCTCAATTCGTTGCCGAACTCCGTATAGCGCATAGTCCACTGCTGCCACCTACCGGCCGAATCAGTACTTCAACCACCAGAGACTTGTGGTTGTCACGCATGGCTGCTTCCCGCACCAGGTAGCGCCACTGTTCCATGTGGCGGCCACTGCATTCAGCAGTGACAATGATGGCCATTGCACATTTAGCCGCCCCCATAGCACAACGGATACAATGGTATTGACCTCAGTCGTATTATTTTTTATAGTATTGTATGCGCCGCATCATTAACGACAATAGTGCGAAAACTGAATCCTTAAACCCAAATGGTGTAATTAACATTATCCCTGGCAGTCCATGGGGGGTTCGAACCACGTACCGACCGGTTGCTTGGGCTGACTTATCAGAAAACACTGACAAAAAACCGAACGCCCTACCAACTAGGCCACGGAGTGAGGCCCCCTCCCCTACGGGGTGAGGCCCCCTCCCCCACGGGGTGTGGCCCCCTCCCCCACGGGGTGAGGCCCCCCTTCCCCTCCCTTTCCTCCCCCCCTTGACGCTTGACGCCTATCGACGTTTCATTAACAACCATTTTGTTCACACTTAAAGCCCCTCCCGCACGAGCGGTGTAACTGCTCACCTTTACGCCCTTTACCCAGCCACAATCCCACCCCCTTCACCAGTCCGAACCCCCCCCCCCCACCCTGACCCTCAGCCACAATCCCACCACCTTCACCCTGACCTCCAGCCACAACCCCACCCCTTCACCCTGACCTCCAGCCACAACCCCACCCCCTTCACCCTGACCTCCAGCCACAACCCCACCCCCTTCACCCCGACCCCCAGCCACAACCCCACCCCCTTCACCCCGACCCTCAGCCACAGCCCCACCCCCTTCACCGCTACCTCCAGCCACAACCCCACCCATCAAGCCGTATCCCCACCCCTACACCCATACCCACCCCACCCCCACCCCCATAGAAAATATATAAAAGAAACGGACTAAGACTACACCAACTCGGTGCTTATTATTCTGCACTGCCTGTAAACAGGACGGAACGTAAAGATTGCACCTACTTTTATGGTGGGCGTTATTTCTGTGTTGTTTTTTCTTTGGTTCTGTTGCCCGTACTGCTACTATAAACTGGGATAGTAGTAGTAAGAATAACACTCACGCCTCTGCCTCATCTCCCATGCCCTCCAGGAATCCTGTGCCACTTATCTGCTAGATTTAGGTCTTCTGGCAATACTAGTGGGCGATAATGGGCGTAGATCAGTCACCTAAGAAGTTTGGTGACGTCAGTTTAGTTTAAACATATTTTATTGGCAATTGGAAAACAGGCACACTGTTTTCCAAGTCGTATGACAACTGTTGGCGTCTTCATAAAGAGCAAATCCCTCTGATACGGGTCCCATTTCATAAAGAGTGAGATTATTTTTCGATATAGATCCTTATTCCATAAAGAGTCGGATTAATTATGTCCCTATATTTCACAAAGATCCTGATTACTTGTGGATATAGGTATATATTTCATTTAGATCCTGATAACTTACGAATATATGTCATTCTCTATTTCATAAAGAGCCAGATAGCTTATGGATACAGGCTCCCCTTTTCATAAGAGTCTGATTACTGATATAAGCCAATATTTCTTAAAGAGTTATTACTTACGAATATAGGTCCTATGACATAAAGATCCTGATTAGTTACGGATACAGATCTCTATTTCATAAAGAACGACTAATGAGTATTAACAACATATGAATATAAGTAGTCAAATAACATTTGGATATATATCCTTATTTGACGCTATACAACTAAGGGACGGATCATTTGATACCCAGGAGGGGGCCGGGGGGGGGTAGGGTTAGGGTTAGGGTTAGGGCATGGCTTTTGGGTGGAGGTCAAACAATTTTTCTTAGGTTCCATGAGGGCTGAACAAAATTGGACCATGGGGTGGTCAGAATTTTTAGGGGGTTCAAGATTCAAGATTCAGGATTCATTTCATTTATTTACCCAATACATGACATAGAATATACAGATAAACGACTGGAAGCTATAATCGTATGGGTTAGGAGATCCAGGCTAAGACCAGAGGTCGCTGTCGCCTGGACCACCTGAGGGATAGAAATGAGTATGACGTAATAACAAGAGGCTGATCATACGCTTGGAATAAACGAAATGATATCGGGCTCGAACCAATATAAAGACAGTTCACAGTTTAACACAAACTCCAATTCAAAATAAATACATAAAACAAAATAACAAAACCTTTTTTTTTTCTCTCTCCCTTTTTACACCCCCACCCACATTTATATGCTAAACAAGTGCTATAGGAGGTATGTCAATGTTGATGATAAAGTCCGAGGTAACTTAAGTTTGATGCTAATAATGTTGTTGACGTATTACGCGCGTTATGGACCCAATGACATCCATTGTATGCATTCAGCGTCACTCGCGCGTGGAGGTCACGTGACTGTCACGTGATTCTCCGCCGTAATGGATGACGCTGATCCTCGGGTGCTACGACAACTCCATGCATTAAGACTCATTGAGAGATAAGTCCCTGTCCAAGTTTAATAAGTCTGATGGCTAGGGGGGGGGGGGGGGCAAAAATCGATCATAGAGGAACAGGTGGAAGATTAACTGTTGACCCTGC
>OZ025260.1:23974829-23995949 GCA_964019135.1 Arenicola marina | reverse complement strand
TCGGGAGATTCAATTTCCTGGCAGTCGTTTCCACTGACAAGCCGCAATTGCGAGGCGTCTTTTATAATAATAACCGACGCGATGACTGGACACCTGATGGATCGCCACCGACACAGCACAACGAGATTCATCAGCCCACGGCTCGTCTTCTCCCGTCTGTCCCCCCCTCCCCCCCCCCCCCTCCCTCCCTCCCTCCCTCCATCTCTCTCCCTCTCCATCCCCACCCTCTCCCTCTACCTCCCAACCCCACCCTATCACTCTCCAACCCTCTCCCTACCTCCCTCATCTCCTCATTCTGCTACTCCTTCGGTACGAGCCTCCTGGTGGTGATGGGGGTGACCGGCCGGGAGGGGCGGGGGGGGGGGGAGTGGGGAGGATGGGGGTTCCTGGTGGATGTCGGGTGAGAGCAGTGGAATGGGACAGGTTAGGTCCGCGCTGGGCATGAGGTAGGCCGCCGGGGTTATTTCTCCGGGTGCGTGGATGGGTGGTTGAAGGATGGGGATGGGGTCGGGTTAAGGGTGGGGTGGGTGGAGGGGTTGGATTGGGGGTGGTTTATGCGTATTTCAAGGCGTCGCTTACAAGTCCTTCTTCCTTCCTCGGCCCACTGGGAGGTGGTATATGTGTGGGCAGTGCAGGTGGGGGGGAGGGCAGTTGGAGGAGGGGGGGGGGGGTAGTGACAAGGGAGTCAGTGGTGGTTAGGGGAGGGGGGGGGGAGGGCGGTGGTTTGTCGCAGCCACACTCGGGACAAAAGAGAAACCTGAAACCTGTCTGGTTACAGTTGCGGTGGGGCGTCCCCTCTCCCAATATTAATGGCCCGACCCAGGGGAAGATGGTAGGGGTGGTGAGGCAGGGGATAGGGGTGGTGATGCAGGGGTTAGCATGGTGATGGAGAGGGTTGAGTGGTCATGGAGGGGGTAGGGTGGTGATAGAGAGGGTAGGATGGTGATGGAGGGGGTAGAGTGGTGATGAAGGGGGTAGAGTGGTGATGGAGGGGGTAGGGTGGGAATGGAGGGGGTAGGGTGGGGATGGAGATGGTAGGGGTGGGGATGGAGATGGTAGGGGTGGGGATGGAGATGATAGAGGTGGTAATGGAGATGGTAGGGGTGGTAATGGAGATGGTAGGGGTGGGGATGGAGATGGTAGAGGTGGTGATGGAGATGGTAGGGGTGGGGATGGAGATGGTAGAGGTGGTGATGGAGATGGTAGGGGTGGGGATGGAGATGGTAGAGGTGGTAATGGAGATGGTAGGGGTGGTAATGGAGATGGTAGGGGTGGGGATGGAGATGGTAGAGGTGGTGATGGAGATGGTAGGGGTGGTAATGGAGATGGTAGGGGTGGGGATGGAGATGGTAGAGGTGGTGATGGAGATGGTAGGGGTGGGGATGGAGATGGTAGAGGTGGTGATGGAGATGGTAGGGGTGGTAATGGAGATGGTAGGGGTGGGGATGGAGATGGTAGAGGTGGTAATGGAGATGGTAGGGGTGGTAATGGAGATGGTAGGGGTGGGGATGGAGATGGTAGAGGTGGTGATGGAGATGGTAGGGGTGGGGATGGAGATGGTAGAGGTGGTGATGGAGATGGTAGGGGTGGTAATGGAGATGGTAGGGATGGGGATGGAGATGGTAGAGGTGGTGATGGAGATGGTAGGGGTGGGGATGGAGATGGTAGAGGTGGTGATGGAGATGGTAGGGGTGGGGATGGAGATGGTAGAGGTGGTAATGGAGATGGTAGGGGTGGTAATGGAGATGGTAGGGGTGGTGACGGAGATGGTAGAGGTTGTAATGGCGATGGTAGAGGTGGTAATGGAGATGGTAGGGGTGGTAATGGAGATGTTAGAGGTGGTGACGGAGATGGTAGAGGTTGTAATGGCGATGGTAGAGGTGGTGACGGAGATGGTAGAGGTGGTAATGGTGATGGTAGAGGTGGTGACGGAGATGGTAGAGGTGGGGATGGAGTTGGTAGAGGTGAGGATGGAGATGGTAGAGGTTGTGAAGGAGATGGTAGAGCTGATGATGGCGATGGTAGAGGTGGTGATGGAGATGGTAGAGGTGGTGATGGAGTTGGTAGAGGTGAGGATGGAGATGGTAGAGGTTGTGAAGGAGATGGTAGAGCTGATGATGGCGATGGTAGAGGTGGTGATGGAGATGGTAGAGGTGGTGATGGAAAAGGTAGAGGTGGTGATGGAGATGGTAGGGGTGGGGATGGAGATGGTAGAGGTGGTAATGGAGATGGTAAGGGTGGTAATGGAGATGGTAGGGGTGGTGATGGAGATGGTAGAGGTGGTGATGGAAAAGGTAGAGGTGACGATGGAGATGGTAGGGGTGGGGATGGAGATGGTAGAGGTGGTAATGGAGATGGTTGGGGTGGTAATGGAGATGGTAGGGGTGGGGGATGGAGATGGTAGAGGTGGTAATGGAGATGGTAGGGGTGGTAATGGAGATGGTAGAGGTGGGGATGGAGATGGTAGAGGTGGTGATGGCGATGGTAGAGGTGGTGATGTGGATGGTAGAGGTGGGGATGGAGATGGTAGAGGTTGTGATGGCGATGGTAGAGGTGGTAATGAAGATGGTAGAGGTGGGGATGGAGATGGTAGAGGTGGTGATGGCGATGGTAGAGGTGGTGATGGCGATGGTAGAGGTGGTAATGAAGATGGTAGAGGTGGTGATGGCGATGGTAGAGGTTGTGATGGAGATGGTAGAGGTGGGGATGGAGATGGTAGAGGTGGTTATGGCGATGGTAGAGGTGGTGATGGCGATGGTAGAGGTGGGGATGGAGATGGTAGAGGTGGTGATGGCGATGGTAGAGGTGGTAATGAAGATGGTAGAGGTGGGGATGGAGATGGTAGAGGTGGTGATGGCGATGGTAGAGGTGGTGATGGCGATGGTAGAGGTGGTGACGGAGATGGTAGAGGTGGTGATGGAGATGGTAGAGGTGGTGACGGAGATGGTAGAGGTGGTAATGGTGATGGTAGAGGTGGTGACGGAGATGGTAGAGGTGGGGATGTAGATGATTCTAGGTAGGCCCATTTACCAAATGACTCTGATATTACGATCTCTTAGTGATAAAATCCAACATCGATTTTTTATTGGACATCAGGACATCAATTTGTCATTTTCACTTGAAAGATTCTAACGTTATTTCGTGACGTAACTGTTTTATGATGAGCTATGAATATTGCATTGACGATCTGGATGGTGTCACGTGCTATGTTCTCATGGTTACCATATTGTGTTGCTCATTATATGTCTCGCTCACCAATTGGATGAAAATAAAAACGAAAAATCCGGTTGATCGAGCGTATGCGGTCGACTAAAACGGAATCCATTAAAAACCATTATCGGTCGCTTTATTACCCTCATGACGTCATCATGTGACATCATCCGTGACGTCATGTTTCCACTTCGGCACCGTCTAACTCATCACACACTCATGGCTCATTTCCATCGGAAATACAGAGTGGGTGTGACACCTCCAAATTCCTATTCCTATTGACTATTCTTCTCTCTGTTTTTTTTTTATTCTCTATCTCTCTTTCCCAAACCGAGATATGTCTCGCTTGGCTGCAGAAAGCTTTCCTAATCGGGCTTGCGTGTGAACCCGCTCCTCGCGTCCCAGCCCCGCGCCCTAATAACGGCAGTCAGCTTTTGCGCATATTGATTTTGCGACATTACAATAACAAATGAAATACATAAATTTTCGGTGGGGGGGCGGCCGGAAACCAGCTAGTCGTTGGTTCCCTCTCTGTTCAGTAGGCGGCGCTGTCATCGCCTTGGACGGTTGTCCGAGAGGATGGGTATGTGGAACCGGGGGAGGGGGTATGGAGATGTGTGGTTGGGGAGGGGGGTGGGGGGCGGGGGGGGGAGGCAGCGTTTGGGAGATGAATGGGGTGGAGGTGGGGGCGTACTGAAGGAATCCTATGCCATTGGAGGCAAAAAGAGAGTGAAGAGTGGGCGCTTTACTGGGATGGTACACAATGGATACCAGGGAGACGGGGAGAGGGGGGGGGGAGATGCTATGTTGTGAGTGATAGGTTGACCGAGATTTGGGGCAGGCCAGGTTTTGTCTGAAACGATTTGAGTTACATGTAAAGCTAATTAGAGGTGGAATATGGCGAATATCACTAGTGGCATCGATTGGTATCGATAAAGGTGTGGTAAGGGGCAAACATCTTTTAATAAAGGACATATACATGTATATATATATATATGTTTTTAACTGCCGTTCAGCACTAATATTGCATACAGTCATGCACAGTATTAAATGTCGTTATTTACCTTGCGTTATTTAGTCAATTTATAACTATGTTGATCATACTAGTTAAACAACACTTAATATAATTAAGCTAAATTGTTTAGCACAATTACAGGACTGTGACATATTTGAGCAGCAATAATATAACCTGATATGTGGTACTTAGCAGAGGTATTACAACAGACCCAACCTGATAGGAAGGAACATGTCAAAATGTATGGCAAGCCAAAGTGAAATTTAATAGAATATTTGCACATATCTTTAAATATGTGTACGTGTGTCCAAGTGATGAAACATTATCTTCAAATAATTTAACATTTAGTATAGTTGTTTTATGAATGAACTGGACATATACGTGTCGTTATTTATATATATAATTAAATTAGATAAATGTACAATTTAATTAAACATTAATTCATTTGGAAATATGCTGAATTTGATGAACCAGGTGTTTTTTATCCATAAGCAAAAGACCAATAGACCGATCCCGGCTCTGACACTAAGCCCCGCCCACGCATGAGTCCTTTTGCCTTACTCGTGAGTACGAACTTGACAATCATAGCTGATAGTAGGTACAAGTGAGAAGTAATCATCTCTGAAACTGACAAGAAAGTAGCATGCTGCTTTGTTTGTCCGACTTGTTTGTCCGACATAAGGCACAAGGAAGACCTTTTTTCACAACATGATTGGATAAAAGCAACAGTGACGTCAGTGACAGGCTGGATCGATCTAGTCCTTAAAACAATATTGTTATGAATCATTCAGCAGGCAGAAGCACTACTTTACATAAGTTTACACATAGTTACACAGATTG
The DNA here is from genome assembly GCA_964019135.1 of Arenicola marina. NCBI lineage: Eukaryota > Metazoa > Annelida > Polychaeta > Arenicolidae > Arenicola > Arenicola marina. The sequence goes on along the minus strand of OZ025260.1, from coordinate 23,990,884 downwards.
TATAACAATAGAACATTTAAGTTGATCTGAGAAGATAATGGGAACTGATTATATGTCATCATGGGATCACCATGGGATCACCACGGGATCACCATGGGATCGTTTCACTAGGAGTTACGAGCTCGTAACTATATCTGTTACATGCTAATTGAATGACTGACGATAAATTTATGTGCAACCGAAAGAAGAGCGTCATGCACTCAGATATTATTAGGGTGAAACCATCTGAGTGTTATTTAATTTTCAGTCAATGTCATTCAAAATTAATGAGAAAGTCGAACAAATTCGTTCTTCTTGACCCGGCAATACCAGTGTTGAATGAAACGTGCAATGGTTACGACCTCTTTTTGAAATGTTATGACAAAGGAGCCATACAGGGAAGGAGCAGGAAGTTGATGAATGTTTGCTCTGCAATGAAGGCCCGAAGAAATGCAATTATTCGTAACAGACAACGGTCATCATGTATTGCCTATTGCGTCAAACTTTCCTGAATACCACATTCCTATAGCTCTTATCGTCTGGCCTTCGCTCGCTAGTCCCTCACTGCTTACTCAGTCATATCTCAACTGAGTGACACCTTGGCGGCCATCTTGACAGCTCATCTTTTGTTATCACTTTCCATCCCACTCAACATCACTTTCACGTCTATTTTTTTTTTACCCTCTCCCGTCGTTTTCCTGCTCTGGGTTACATCTGTGTTAGAGATGCAGTGAGGCAGAAAACGAAATTGCCCGTGTAACTGTTCTAGTTAAAGTCTTTGAAACTGCACTAAGAAGCCTCATTATCGGGGCGGGAGCGTTACAACGGTAGCAAAGATGGCGTGGTGCTCCTGGGCGCCGATGAAATTGATACTATTGTCGCAGCCGACATTTGTCACGGCAGATTTCCGCAAGCTTTCCCTGGGCCTGTCAGGCCGCCTCCCGGACAAGAAGTCCCACAAAGAAGACACTTTTTCCCATTATCAAAAAGATAAATTACTGCTTTGTAGCTTCTCATTAAGGCCCGTATCGGCGATGAATCAGACCGGTCGCGGGGGCTCTGAGATAAAACTGCTCGGCGGGGCCCCACTCCGTACAAAGGTTACTATTCGAATCTTTTCGATCATCAACGCCTAGCCTCGTAGAGCGTGGTGGGGGTCGGGGGAGGGCCGGGCTGGGGGGGGGGGGGTAAGGCGCCAAGGGGGTAGGGATAGGGGTAGGGGTAGAAAACTGTGCCATAGATCGCCCGGCTGGGGCACGGAGCAGGGCGGAATGGGGAGCGCGATGGTGGGAGGGTGGTGAGGGGGGTTGGGCCGAGCGCGATGGTGGGCGGGTGGGGTGGGGCGGGGCGGAGATGGCGTGTCGTCGGTTGCGTAGCGTCGCGCGTGCGGCGTCTCCATCATTAGTCTCGTCTCGGGAAGGAGAAAGCGCGTTTATTTTCTCAAACGCGCGGCTCGCGATTTCTCCTCCACCCCCCCCCCCCCCCGCCCCTCCTACCCCCCTTCCACACCATCCCCCTTCTCCCCAAGTAGCGGGTAGTGCGCGTCTTCACTGTGAACAACAACCCTTGTTTGACGCGTCACACACAAATATCGCGCTTCCCCCTGTACTCCTGTTTTCCCGCAGGGCGTTGCGTTGCGCTAGCCTTTAAAGCAAAAAGACCGCATGTAAAAACCCACTGGAAGTAGGCTACTATAATAGTACTCTTTGGGAGATGAGGACAAGAAGCAAGTCGGTTGGGAAGACCACGCTATCTGTATACGTGTGTCGCCCAGCTCTTGTCTTGCGTGGGGACGGTGAAAGGCCTTTGAGAGGTGGCTAGATGGGGGTAGGGGTGAGGGAGGGGGGATGCGGGGGGGGGGGGGGGGGGGTGAGAGGAGATTACCGACCGCTTTTGTTGTCACAATCAGAGCCTTCCTGCTCGTTGCGCCCCTGACACGGGGCCTTTTGATCAGGACACCTGTCGTCACGCCAACTGGTCACGTGACCGACGTCACTGGCGGAGGATGGGACTCAGCTCCTGGAATTAGTCTCGGGAAGGTCTCTCTTCCGGTTGTTCGCGTCTATTCTATATGATACCGGACGGGTCTCTCGTCGGTCTATCTCTTCGGGTGGGTCTTTCATCGGGTTTATTTCTTCAGGCGGGTCTTTCATCGGGTTTATTTCTTTAGGCGGGTTTTTCGTCTGGTTTATCTCTTCAGGCGCGTCTTTCATCGAGTTTATCTCTTCAGGCGGGTATTTCATCCGGTTAATCTCTTCAGGCGGGTCTTTCGCCGGGTTCATCTCTCCAGGCGGGTCTTTCATCGAGTTTCTCTTTAGGCGGGTGTCTCATCGAGTTTATCTCTACAGGCGGGTTTTTCGTCGGGTTTATTATCTTCAGGCGGGTCTTTCATCGAGTTTATCTCTTCAGGCAGGTCTTTCGTCAGGTTCTTTTTCTACAGGCGGGTCTTTCATCGAGATTATCTCTTCAGGCGGGTCTTTCATCGAGTTTATCTCTTCAGGCGGGTCTTTCGCCGGGTTTATCTCTTTAGACGGGTCTTTCATCGAGTTTATCTCATCGAGTTTATCTCTTCATGCGGATCTTTCATCGGGTTTATCTCTTCAGGCGGGTTTTTCGTGGGGTTTATCTCTTCAGGCGGGTCTTTCATCGAGTTTATCTCTTCATGCGGATCTTTCATCAGGTTTATCTCTTCAGGCGGGTTTTTCGTCGGGTTTATCTCTTCAGGCAGATCTTTCATCGGGTTTATCTCTTCAGGCGGGTCTTTCGTCTGGTTTATCTCTTCAGGCGGGTCTTTCGTCGGGTTTATCTCTTCAGGCGGGTCTTTCATCGGGTTATCTATTCAGGCGCGTCTTTCAGCCAGTTTTTTTCTACAGGCGGGTCTTTCATCGAGTTTATCTCTTCAGGCGGGTCTTTCGCCGGGTTTATCTCTTCAGGCGGGTCTTTCATCGTGTTTCTTATTAGGCGGGTGTCTCATCGAGTTTATCTCTTCAGGCGGGTCTTTCATCGAGTTTATTTCTTCAGGCGGGTCTTTCCTCGGGTTTATCTCTTTAGGCGGGTCTTTCATCGAGTTTCTCTTTAGGCGGGTGTCTCATCGAGTTTATCTCTTCAGGCGGGTATTTCATCGGGTTTATCTCTTCAGGCGGGTCTTTCGCCGGGTTTATCTCTTCAGGCGGGTCTTTCATCGAGTTTCTCATTAGGCGGGTGTCTCATCGAGTTTATCTCTACAGGCGGGTTTTTCGTCGGGTTTATTATCTTCAGGCGGGTCTTTCATCGAGTTTATCTCTTCAGGCGGGTCTTTCCTCGAGTTTATCTCTTCAGGCGGGTATTTCATCGGGTTTATGTCTTCAGGCGGGTCTTTCATCGAGTTTATCTCTTCAGGCGGGTCTTTCGCCGGGTTTATCTCCTTAGGCGGGTCTTTCATCGAGTTTATCTCCTTAGGCGGGTCTTTCATCGAGTTTATCTCTTCATGCGGATCTTTCATCGGGTTTATCTCTTCAGGCGGGTTTTTCGTCGGGTTTATCTCTTCAGGCGGGTCTTTCATCGAGTTTATCTCTTCAGGCGGGTCTTTCATTGAGTTTAGTTCTTCAGGCGGGTCTTTCGTCTGGTTTATTTCTTCAGGTGGGTCTTTCGTCGGGTTTATCTCTTCAGGCGGGTCTTTCATCAGGTTATCTATTCAGGCGGGTCTTCCATCGAGTTTCTCTTTAGGCGGGTGTCTCATCGAGTTTATCTCCTCAGACGGGTCTTTCATCGAGTTTATCTATTCAGGCGGGTCTTTCCTCGGGTTTATCTCTTTAGGCGGGTCTTTCATCGAGTTTCTCTTTAGGCGGGTGTCTCATCGAGTTTATCTCTCCAGGCGGGTTTTTCGTCGGGTTTATCTCTTCAGGGTGGTCTTTCATCGGGTTTATCTATTCAGGCGCGTCTTTCCTCGAGTTTTTTTCTACAGGCGGGTCTTTCATCGAGTTTATCTCTTCAGGCGGGTCTTTCCTCGGGTTTATCTCTTCAGGCGGGTCTTTCGTCGGGTTTATCTCTTTAGGCGGGTCTTTCATCAAGTTTCTCTTTAGGCGGGTGTCTCATCGAGTTTAGTTCTTCAGGCGGCTCTTTCTTCAGGTTTATCTCTTCAGTCGGTTTTTCATCAAGTTTATCTATTCAGGCGGGTCTTTCATCATGTTTCTCTTTAGGCGGGTGTCTCATCGAGTTTAGTTCTTCAGGCGGGTCTTTCTTCAGGTTTATCTCTTCAGGCGGGTCTTTCATCAAGTTTCTCTTCAGGCGAGTCTTTCATCGAGTTTATCTATTCAGGCGGGTCTTTCCTCGGGTTTATCTCTTCAGGCGGGTCTTTCATCAAGTTTCTCTTCAGGCGGGTCTTTCATCGAGTTTATCTCTTCAGGCGGGTCTTTCATCAAGTTTCTCTTCAGGCGGGTCTTTCATCGAGTTTAGTTCTTCAGGCGGGTCTTTCATCGGGTTTATCTATTCAGGCGGGTCTTTCCTCGGGTTTATCTCTTTAGGCGGGTCTTTCATCGAGTTTCTCTTTAGGCGGGTGTCTCATCGAGTTTATCTCTTCAGGCGGGTATTTCATCCGGTTAATCTCTTCAGGCGGGTCTTTCGCCGGGTTCATCTCTCCAGGCGGGTCTTTCATCGAGTTTCTCTTTAGGCAGGTCTTTCGTCAGGTTCTTTTTCTACAGGCGGGTCTTTCATCGAGATTTTCTCTTCAGGCGGGTCTTTCATCGAGTTTATCTCTTCAGGCGGGTCTTTCGCCGGGTTTATCTCTTTAGACGGGTCTTTCATCGAGTTTATCTCATCGAGTTTATCTCTTCATGCGGATCTTTCATCGGGTTTATCTCTTCAGGCGGGTTTTTCGTCGGGTTTATCTCTTCAGGCGGGTCTTTCTTCAGGTTTATCTCTTCAGGCGGGTCTTTCATCAAGTTTCTCTTCAGGCGAGTCTTTCATCGAGTTTATCTATTCAGGCGGGTCTTTCCTCGGGTTTATCTCTTCAGGCGGGTCTTTCATCAAGTTTCTCTTCAGGCGGGTCTTTCATCGAGTTTATCTCTTCAGGCGGGTCTTTCATCAAGTTTCTCTTCAGGCGGGTCTTTCATCGAGTTTAGTTCTTCAGGCGGGTCTTTCATCGGGTTTATCTATTCAGGCGGGTCTTTCCTCGGGTTTATCTCTTTAGGCGGGTCTTTCATCGAGTTCCTCTTTAGGCGGGTGTCTCATCGAGTTTATCTCTTCAGGCGGGTATTTCATCGAGTTTATCTCTACAGGCGGGTTTTTCGTCGGGTTTATTATCTTCAGGCGGGTCTTTCATCGAGTTTATCTCTTCAGGCAGGTCTTTCGTCAGGTTCTTTTTCTACAGGCGGGTCTTTCATCGAGATTATCTCTTCAGGCGGGTCTTTCATCGAGTTTATCTCTTCAGGCGGGTCTTTCGCCGGGTTTATCTCTTTAGACGGGTCTTTCATCGAGTTTATCTCATCGAGTTTATCTCTTCATGCGGATCTTTCATCGGGTTTATCTCTTCAGGCGGGTTTTTCGTCGGGTTTATCTCTTCAGGCGGGTCTTTCATCGAGTTTATCTCTTCATGCGGATCTTTCATCAGGTTTATCTCTTCAGGCGGGTTTTTCGTCGGGTTTATCTCTTCAGGCAGATCTTTCATCGGGTTTATCTCTTCAGGCGGGTCTTTCGTCTGGTTTATCTCTTCAGGCGGGTCTTTCGTCGGGTTTATCTCTTCAGGCGGGTCTTTCATCGGGTTATCTATTCAGGCGCGTCTTTCAGCCAGTTTTTTTCTACAGGCGGGTCTTTCATCGAGTTTATCTCTTCAGGCGGGTCTTTCGCCGGGTTTATCTCTTCAGGCGGGTCTTTCATCGTGTTTCTTATTAGGCGGGTGTCTCATCGAGTTTATCTCTTCAGGCGGGTCTTTCATCGAGTTTATTTCTTCAGGCGGGTCTTTCCTCGGGTTTATCTCTTTAGGCGGGTCTTTCATCGAGTTTCTCTTTAGGCGGGTGTCTCATCGAGTTTATCTCTTCAGGCGGGTATTTCATCGGGTTTATCTCTTCAGGCGGGTCTTTCGCCGGGTTTATCTCTTCAGGCGGGTCTTTCATCGAGTTTCTCATTAGGCGGGTGTCTCATCGAGTTTATCTCTACAGGCGGGTTTTTCGTCGGGTTTATTATCTTCAGGCGGGTCTTTCATCGAGTTTATCTCTTCAGGCGGGTCTTTCCTCGAGTTTATCTCTTCAGGCGGGTATTTCATCGGGTTTATGTCTTCAGGCGGGTCTTTCATCGAGTTTATCTCTTCAGGCGGGTCTTTCGCCGGGTTTATCTCCTTAGGCGGGTCTTTCATCGAGTTTATCTCCTTAGGCGGGTCTTTCATCGAGTTTATCTCTTCATGCGGATCTTTCATCGGGTTTATCTCTTCAGGCGGGTTTTTCGTCGGGTTTATCTCTTCAGGCGGGTCTTTCATCGAGTTTATCTCTTCAGGCGGGTCTTTCATTGAGTTTAGTTCTTCAGGCGGGTCTTTCGTCTGGTTTATTTCTTCAGGTGGGTCTTTCGTCGGGTTTATCTCTTCAGGCGGGTCTTTCATCAGGTTATCTATTCAGGCGGGTCTTCCATCGAGTTTCTCTTTAGGCGGGTGTCTCATCGAGTTTATCTCCTCAGGCGGGTCTTTCATCGAGTTTATCTATTCAGGCGGGTCTTTCCTCGGGTTTATCTCTTTAGGCGGGTCTTTCATCGAGTTTTTCTTTAGGCGGGTGTCTCATCGAGTTTATCTCTCCAGGCGGGTTTTTCGTCGGGTTTATCTCTTCAGGGTGGTCTTTCATCGGGTTTATCTATTCAGGCGCGTCTTTCCTCGAGTTTTTTTCTACAGGCGGGTCTTTCATCGAGTTTATCTCTTCAGGTGGGTCTTTCCTCGGGTTTATCTCTTCAGGCGGGTCTTTCGTCGGGTTTATCTCTTTAGGCGGGTCTTTCATCAAGTTTCTCTTTAGGCGGGTGTCTCATCGAGTTTAGTTCTTCAGGCGGCTCTTTCTTCAGGTTTATCTCTTCAGTCGGTTTTTCATCAAGTTTATCTATTCAGGCGGGTCTTTCATCATGTTTCTCTTTAGGCGGGTGTCTCATCGAGTTTAGTTCTTCAGGCGGGTCTTTCTTCAGGTTTATCTCTTCAGGCGGGTCTTTCATCAAGTTTCTCTTCAGGCGAGTCTTTCATCGAGTTTATCTATTCAGGCGGGTCTTTCCTCGGGTTTATCTCTTCAGGCGGGTCTTTCATCAAGTTTCTCTTCAGGCGGGTCTTTCATCGAGTTTATCTCTTCAGGCGGGTCTTTCATCAAGTTTCTCTTCAGGCGGGTCTTTCATCGAGTTTAGTTCTTCAGGCGGGTCTTTCATCGGGTTTATCTATTCAGGCGGGTCTTTCCTCGGGTTTATCTCTTTAGGCGGGTCTTTCATCGAGTTTCTCTTTAGGCGGGTGTCTCATCGAGTTTATCTCTTCAGGCGGGTTTTTCGTCGGGTTTATCTCTTCAGGCTGGTCTTTCATCGGGTTTATCTACTCAGGCGCGTCTTTCATCGAGTTTATCTCTTCAGGCGGGGATTTCATCGAGTTTATCTCTTCATGCGGATCTTTCGTCGGGTTTATCTCTTCAGGTGGGTCTTTCACCAAGTTTCTCTTTAGGCGGGTCTCTCATCGAGTTTAGTTCTTCAGGCGGGTCTTTCATCGTGTTTATCTCTTCAGGCGGGTCTTTCATCAAGTTTCTCTTTAGGCGGGTGTCTCATCGAGTTTAGTTCTTCAGGCGGGCCCTTCATCGAGTTTATCTATTCAGGCAGGTCTTTCGTCCGGTTTATCCCTTCAGGCGGGCCTTTCATCGAGTTTATCTCTTCCGGCGGGTCTTTCATCGAGTTTATCTCTTCATGCGGATCTTTCATCGGGTTTATCTCTTCAGGCGGGTTTTTCGTCGGGTTTATCTCTTCAGGCGGGTCTTTCATCAAGTTTCTCTTTAGGCGGGTGTCTCATCGAGTTTAGTTCTTCAGGCGGGTTTTTCGTCGGGTTTATCTCTTCAGGCGGGTCTTTCATCAAGTTTCTCTTTAGGCGGGTATCTCATCGAGTTTAGTTCTTCAGGCGGGCCTTTCATCGAGTTTATCTATTCAGGCAGGTCTTTCGTCGGGTTTATCCCTTCAGGCGGGCCTTTCATCGAGTTTATCTATTCAGGCATGTCTTTCGTCGGGTTTATCCCTTCAGGCGGGCCTTTCATCGAGTTTATCTCTTCCGGCGGGTCTTTCATCGAGTTTATCTCTTCAGGCGGGTCTTTCATCGAGTTTATCTCTTCAGGCGGGTCTTTCGCCGGGTTTATCTCTTCAGGCGGGTATTTCATCGAGTTTCTCTTTAGGCGGGTGTCTTATCGAGTTTAGTTCTTCAGGCGGGTCTTTCTTTAGGTTTATCTCCTCAGGCGGGCCTCATTCAAGTTTATCTCTTCGGACGGGTTTTTCGTCGGGTTTAACTCTTCAAGCTGGTATTTCATCGAGTTTCTCTTTAGGCGGGTGTCTCATCGAGTTTAGTTCTTCAGGCGGGCCTTTCATCGAGTTTATCTATTCAGGCAGGTCTGTCGTCGGGTTTATCCCTTCAGGCGGGTCTTTCATTGAGTTTATCTCTTCAGGCGGGTGTCTCATCGAGTTTATCTCTTCAGGCGGGTTTTTCGTCGGGTTTATCTCTTCAGGCTGGTCTTTCATCGGGTTTATCTATTCAGGCGCGTCTTTCATCGAGTTTCTCTTTAGGCGGGTGTCTCATCGAGTTTAGTTCTTCAGGCGGGTCTTTCATCGAGTTTATCTCTTCAGGCGGGTTTCATCGAGTTTCTCTTTAGGCGGGTGTCTCATCGAGTTTAGTTCCTCAGGCGGGGTTTCCATCGAATTTATCTCTTCAGGCGGGTCTTTCATCGAGTGTCTCATCGAGTTTAGTTCTTCAGGCGGGTCTTTCATCGAGTTTATCTCTTCAGGCAGGTCTTTCGTCAGGTTCTTTTTCTACAGGCGGGTCTTTCATCGAGATTATCTCTTCAGGCGGGTCTTTCATCGAGTTTATCTCTTCAGGCGGGTCTTTCGCCGGGTTTATCTCTTTAGACGGGTCTTTCATCGAGTTTATCTCATCGAGTTTATCTCTTCATGCGGATCTTTCATCGGGTTTATCTCTTCAGGCGGGTTTTTCGTGGGGTTTATCTCTTCAGGCGGGTCTTTCATCGAGTTTATCTCTTCATGCGGATCTTTCATCAGGTTTATCTCTTCAGGCGGGTTTTTCGTCGGGTTTATCTCTTCAGGCAGATCTTTCATCGGGTTTATCTCTTCAGGCGGGTCTTTCGTCTGGTTTATCTCTTCAGGCGGGTCTTTCGTCGGGTTTATCTCTTCAGGCGGGTCTTTCATCGGGTTATCTATTCAGGCGCGTCTTTCAGCCAGTTTTTTTCTACAGGCGGGTCTTTCATCGAGTTTATCTCTTCAGGCGGGTCTTTCGCCGGGTTTATCTCTTCAGGCGGGTCTTTCATCGTGTTTCTTATTAGGCGGGTGTCTCATCGAGTTTATCTCTTCAGGCGGGTCTTTCATCGAGTTTATTTCTTCAGGCGGGTCTTTCCTCGGGTTTATCTCTTTAGGCGGGTCTTTCATCGAGTTTCTCTTTAGGCGGGTGTCTCATCGAGTTTATCTCTTCAGGCGGGTATTTCATCGGGTTTATCTCTTCAGGCGGGTCTTTCGCCGGGTTTATCTCTTCAGGCGGGTCTTTCATCGAGTTTCTCATTAGGCGGGTGTCTCATCGAGTTTATCTCTACAGGCGGGTTTTTCGTCGGGTTTATTATCTTCAGGCGGGTCTTTCATCGAGTTTATCTCTTCAGGCGGGTCTTTCCTCGAGTTTATCTCTTCAGGCGGGTATTTCATCGGGTTTATGTCTTCAGGCGGGTCTTTCATCGAGTTTATCTCTTCAGGCGGGTCTTTCGCCGGGTTTATCTCCTTAGGCGGGTCTTTCATCGAGTTTATCTCCTTAGGCGGGTCTTTCATCGAGTTTATCTCTTCATGCGGATCTTTCATCGGGTTTATCTCTTCAGGCGGGTTTTTCGTCGGGTTTATCTCTTCAGGCGGGTCTTTCATCGAGTTTATCTCTTCAGGCGGGTCTTTCATTGAGTTTAGTTCTTCAGGCGGGTCTTTCGTCTGGTTTATTTCTTCAGGTGGGTCTTTCGTCGGGTTTATCTCTTCAGGCGGGTCTTTCATCAGGTTATCTATTCAGGCGGGTCTTCCATCGAGTTTCTCTTTAGGCGGGTGTCTCATCGAGTTTATCTCCTCAGGCGGGTCTTTCATCGAGTTTATCTATTCAGGCGGGTCTTTCCTCGGGTTTATCTCTTTAGGCGGGTCTTTCATCGAGTTTCTCTTTAGGCGGGTGTCTCATCGAGTTTATCTCTCCAGGCGGGTTTTTCGTCGGGTTTATCTCTTCAGGGTGGTCTTTCATCGGGTTTATCTATTCAGGCGGGTCTTTCATCGAGTTTATCTCTTCAGGCGGGTCTTTCATCGAGTTTATCTCTTCAGGCGGGTCTTTCCTCGGGTTTATCTCTTCAGGCGGGTCTTTCGTCGGGTTTATCTCTTTAGGCGGGTCTTTCATCAAGTTTCTCTTTAGGCGGGTGTCTCATCGAGTTTAGTTCTTCAGGCGGCTCTTTCTTCAGGTTTATCTCTTCAGTCGGTTTTTCATCAAGTTTATCTATTCAGGCGGGTCTTTCATCATGTTTCTCTTTAGGCGGGTGTCTCATCGAGTTTAGTTCTTCAGGCGGGTCTTTCTTCAGGTTTATCTCTTCAGGCGGGTCTTTCATCAAGTTTCTCTTCAGGCGAGTTTTTCATCGAGTTTATCTATTCAGGCGGGTCTTTCCTCGGGTTTATCTCTTCAGGCGGGTCTTTCATCAAGTTTCTCTTCAGGCGGGTCTTTCATCGAGTTTATCTCTTCAGGCGGGTCTTTCATCAAGTTTCTCTTCAGGCGGGTCTTTCATCGAGTTTAGTTCTTCAGGCGGGTCTTTCATCGGGTTTATCTATTCAGGCGGGTCTTTCCTCGGGTTTATCTCTTTAGGCGGGTCTTTCATCGAGTTTCTCTTTAGGCGGGTGTCTCATCGAGTTTATCTCTTCAGGCGGGTTTTTCGTCGGGTTTATCTCTTCAGGCTGGTCTTTCATCGGGTTTATCTACTCAGGCGCGTCTTTCATCGAGTTTATCTCTTCAGGCGGGGATTTCATCGAGTTTATCTCTTCATGCGGATCTTTCGTCGGGTTTATCTCTTCAGGTGGGTCTTTCACCAAGTTTCTCTTTAGGCGGGTCTCTCATCGAGTTTAGTTCTTCAGGCGGGTCTTTCATCGTGTTTATCTCTTCAGGCGGGTCTTTCATCAAGTTTCTCTTTAGGCGGGTGTCTCATCGAGTTTAGTTCTTCAGGCGGGCCTTTCATCGAGTTTATCTATTCAGGCAGGTCTTTCGTCCGGTTTATCCCTTCAGGCGGGCCTTTCATCGAGTTTATCTCTTCCGGCGGGTCTTTCATCGAGTTTATCTCTTCATGCGGATCTTTCATCGGGTTTATCTCTTCAGGCGGGTTTTTCGTCGGGTTTATCTCTTCAGGCGGGTCTTTCATCAAGTTTCTCTTTAGGCGGGTGTCTCATCGAGTTTAGTTCTTCAGGCGGGTTTTTCGTCGGGTTTATCTCTTCAGGCGGGTCTTTCATCAAGTTTCTCTTTAGGCGGGTATCTCATCGAGTTTAGTTCTTCAGGCGGGCCTTTCATCGAGTTTATCTATTCAGGCAGGTCTTTCGTCGGGTTTATCCCTTCAGGCGGGCCTTTCATCGAGTTTATCTATTCAGGCAGGTCTTTCGTCGGGTTTATCCCTTCAGGCGGGCCTTTCATCGAGTTTATCTCTTCCGGCGGGTCTTTCATCGAGTTTATCTCTTCAGGCGGGTCTTTCATCGAGTTTATCTCTTCAGGCGGGTCTTTCGCCGGGTTTATCTCTTCAGGCGGGTATTTCATCGAGTTTCTCTTTAGGCGGGTGTCTTATCGAGTTTAGTTCTTCAGGCGGGTCTTTCTTTAGGTTTATCTCCTCAGGCGGGCCTCATTCAAGTTTATCTCTTCGGACGGGTTTTTCGTCGGGTTTAACTCTTCAAGCTGGTATTTCATCGAGTTTCTCTTTAGGCGGGTGTCTCATCGAGTTTAGTTCTTCAGGCGGGCCTTTCATCGAGTTTATCTATTCAGGCAGGTCTGTCGTCGGGTTTATCCCTTCAGGCGGGTCTTTCATTGAGTTTATCTCTTCAGGCGGGTGTCTCATCGAGTTTATCTCTTCAGGCTGGTCTTTCATCGGGTTTATCTATTCAGGCGCGTCTTTCATCGAGTTTCTCTTTAGGCGGGTGTCTCATCGAGTTTAGTTCTTCAGGCGGGTCTTTCATCGAGTTTATCTCTTCAGGCGGGTTTCATCGAGTTTCTCTTTAGGCGGGTGTCTCATCGAGTTTAGTTCCTCAGGCGGGGTTTCCATCGAATTTATCTCTTCAGGCGGGTCTTTCATCGAGTGTCTCATCGAGTTTAGTTCTTCAGGCGGGTCTTTCATCGAGTTTATCTCTTCAGGCGGGTCTTTCGTCGGGTTTATCTCTTCAGGCGGCTCTTTCATCAAGTTTATCTCTTCAGGCGGGTCTTTCGTCGGGTTTATCTCTTCAGGCGGGTCTTTCATTGAGTTTATCTCTTCAGGCGGGTGTCTCATCCAGTTTATTCCTTCAGCGGGTCTTTCATCGAGTTTATCTCTTCATGCGGATCTTTCATTGGGTTTATCTCTTCAGGCGGGTTTTTCGTCGGCTTTATTTCTTCAGGCGGGTATTTCATCGAGTTTCTCTTTAGGCGGGTGTCTCATCGAGTTTAGTTCTTCAGGCGGGTCTTTCTTCAGGTTTATCTCCTCAGGCGGGCCTCATTCAAGTTTATCTCTTCAGACGGGTCTTTCATCGGGTTTATCTCTTCAAGCGGGTCTTTCATCCGGTTTATCTCTTCAGGCGGGTCTTTCATCCGGTTTATCTCTTCAAGCGGGTCTTTCATCCGGTTTATCTCTTCAGGCGGGTCTTTCATCCGGTTTATCTCTTCAGGCGGGTCTTTCATCCGGTTTATCTCTTCAGGCGGGTCTTTCATCCGGTTTATCTCTTCAGGCGGGTCTTTCATCCGGTTTATCTCTTCAGGCGGGTCTTTCATCCGGTTTATCTCTTCAGACGGGTCTTTCATCCGGTTTATCTCTTCAGGCGGGTCTTTCATCCGGTTTATCTCTTCAGGCGGGTCTTTCATCCGGTTTATCTCTTCAGGCGGATCTTTCATCCAGTTTATCTCTTCAGGCGGGTCTTTCATCCGGTTTATCTCTTCAGGCAGGTCTTTCATCCGGTTTATCTCTTCAGGCGGGTCTTTCATCCGGTTTATCTCTTCAGGCGGGTCTTTCATCCGGTTTATCTCTTCAGGCGGGTCTTTCATCCAGTTTATCTCTTCAGGCGGGTCTTTCATCCGGTTTATCTCTTCAGGCGGGTCTTTCATCCGGTTTATCTCTTCAGGCGGGTCTTTCATCCGGTTTATCTCTTCAGGCGGGTCTTTCATCCAGTTTATCTCTTCAGGCGGGTCTTTCATCCAGTTTATCTCTTCAGGCGGGTCTTTCATCCGGTTTATCTCTTCAGGCGGGTCTTTCATCCGGTTTATCTCTTCAGGCGGGTCTTTCATCCGGTTTATCTCTTCAGGCGGGTCTTTCATCCGGTTTATCTCTTCAGGCGGGTCTTTCATCCGGTTTATCTCTTCAGGCGGGCCTCTCTTCGCGCAGGTATGTTTTCGGTTCGACTGGGTCTCTTTTCGGATCTCTCGTCGGTCTATTGCTGTCGACGGGTCTCGCGTTGGTCCATCCCTTTTGGTCAGGTCTCTCCTCTGGTCTCTGTTCTGGTCTATCTGTTCGGGCGGGTCTCTGGTCTGGTCCAAATTTTCTTGTGGGTCTCTTTTCCTGTCTATGTCGTCGGGTCTATTTCGCCTAGTTAATCTGGTCTATGTCGTCGGCTTGGTGTCTCCAGGTCTATGTGATCGAGTTACCGGGGTTTGTCTTGTGGGGTCTAGATTATATGGTCAATGTTGTCTGGTGTATCCTTTTGGTACACTTTAATCATCGCATTTAGCTCGCATTGAATCTAGCTTGTTAACCTAAAATTTTGTGTCACATCATTTACTTTATATACCCAACATTCTGACCTAATTTCCATATCACCTAATATTCTGATGTCATTTTCTACATATCGCCCATTTACGTTACTGAGACAAGGAGGGTCATTTAACCCCCCTCCCCCACCCGCCCCCCCCCCTAACCTCTCTCTCCCCCTCCCCCTCCTCCTCCCCCTTCCTGCCTGGGTTCATCCTCTCCGCCACCTCCGCCCCCACCGGGTGCGCTGGCCCCCCTCCCCCACCATCCGCCCCCCCCCCCTCCGACCCCCTCTCCCATCTGCCTTGCTTCCCCCCCCACGCCACCCTCCGCCTCCCGACCTCCCTCCCCCCCACCCCCGCCATGCTTTAGCCTCGTCCTTTAGTCACAAAGATGGCGACTCTGTGTTTACAGTCCAATCTGATTTGAGTCTGCCATTCCGCTCTGACGAGATTAAATGCCAGGGACTATAGTGCTGGTGGCTGAGTATATGGATGGGTGGGGCCCAGTGGGGGAGGGGGAGAGGGGGGGGGGAGTCGCTACGCAGGTGTCTTCGGCCGGCGTCATAGTGACGACTGGGAAGGAGACGTAATGGCACCCCCCCCCCCCCTCCTCCCCACCCCGCTCCCCACCCCCTCTCCCCCCTGCCCAGTCCCCCTCTCCCCCTCCCCACCCACCCACCCCCTCTAGCGGTGACGTAAATCAGGGACGGAGAGAGCTCCGGCCCATTGAGGGCCACACTTAGTCGGCGCCCCGCTAATCTGACACACGGCAATGAGATAATCTATATGCAAAGACAAAGGGGGGGGAGAAGTTAGACGTAAAACAGAAGACGCCAGATGCTCGGGACCCTGAAACGAGAGATGTAAATGGGTTTGTCACATTTAGCTTTTCCGAGTAACCCATCGCGGTATTAGATCTCCCACTACGGGTGTGGGAGCGTGGGGGGGGGGCGTGGGAGCGGCGGCGGGGCGGGCGGGGGGGGGGGAAGGGGCAGAGTGGTTGTTGTTGCTGCTGTGGCTGCTCAAGGTGTCGGATTGGAGAGGAAGCGGGGTGGTGAGGGGGAGGGGGGGGGGGGAGGCGGGTGGGCATGGAAGGATTCTGGGTGGGTGAAAGGGATGGCAGTGGCTGCAGTTACGGGGATAACGCCCAGGGTGTGCCAAGGTGATGGGTCACAGAAGGGTGACTTTACTGAGTGATACCTTTGGATAATGTTGTAGAAGGAAAACAGCGGCCACTACGGTGGTTAGGTCTCACGCCGCCCCCCCACGCCACCCCCCTAGCGCCAGATATCCTCGACAGACTGAGGGGTGAATGGTGTGGCTACGTTGCGTCTTAACTAATGCATCAGGATGTTAACCCCGGCGTATGACAGACATAAATAGTGTACCAGCTTAATTAATACACCTTTGGGCATCCATATTTACCCACAACTCTATCGGTGAATAATAAGTCCCAAGATAATAATACTAGATTATTACTATGCATAAAGAATTTAGCGATGAAATTCCCTCAATTTGCTGACTGGAAGACGCCAACAGTAGGGTGGATGGATGTACCGAATTGGCATTTAAGCCACAGCATTGGAACCTTTGGGAAAATCAAGGTCAATAGGAATTAGGGAATTAGGCATGACTCCAACCCGATGGCCGCATGTGAACATCGCTTACATCGCAATTAGACATACAGGACAACGACAGTACTGTTGGACATACAGGACAACGACAGTACTGTTGGACATACAGGACAACGACAGTACTGTTGGACATACAGGACAACGACAGTACTGTTGGACATACTGGACAACGACAGTACTGTTGGACATACAGGACAACGACAGTACTGTTGGACATACGGGACAACGACAGTACTGTTGGACATACTGGACGACGGCAGTACTGTTAGACATACAGGACAACGACA
>OZ025260.1:23927681-23974629 GCA_964019135.1 Arenicola marina | reverse complement strand
AACCAACACAACTAATTCAGGTCAGCATGGAAACCAACACATCCAATGCAGGTCACCATGGAATTGGATAAGGACGCATCCAATGCAGGTCAAAATGGAAACCAATACTGCCCGGATCCACAGTCGACACGCGGCCTAAATGAAGACGCCGAGCGGTCCTGGACAAAGTCCGGGTCCAGGGTCGACTCGGACCTGAATTAGGATGGCGGACGGTCCTGAACAAAGTCCAGATTCAGTCGACACGGAGCCTGAATGAGGACGCCGAACGATCCTAGACAACGTCTGGATCCAGGGTCGACTCGGACTTGAATTAGGATGGCGAACGGTCCTGAGCAAAGTCCAGATTCAGTCGACACGGAGCCTGAATGAGGACGCCGAACGATCCTAGACAACGTCTGGATCCAGGGTCGACTCGGACTTGAATTAGGATGGCGAACGGTCCTGAACAAAGTCCAGATTCAGTCGACACGGAGCCTGAATGAGAACGCCGAACGATCCTAGACAACGTCTGGATCCAGGGTCGACTCGGACCTGAATTAGGATGGCGAACGGTCCTGAACAACGTCCAGATTCAGTCGACACGGAGCCTGAATGAGGACGCCGAACGATCCTAGACAACGTCTGGATCCAGGGTCGACTCGGACTTGAATTAGGATGGCGAACGGTCCTGAACAACGTCCAGATTCAGTCGACACGGAGCCTGAATGAGGACGCCGAACGATCCTAGACAACGTCTGGATCCAGGGTCGACTCGGACTTGAATTAGGATGGCGAACGGTCCTGAACAAAGTCCAGATTCAGTCGACACGGAGCCTGAATGAGAACGCCGAACGATCCTAGACAACGTCTGGATCCAGGGTCGACTCGGACCTGAATTAGGATGGCGAACGGTCCTGAACAACGTCCAGATTCAGTCGACACGGAGCCTGAATGAGGACGCCGAACGATCCTAGACAACGTCTGGATCCAGGGTCGACTCGGACTTGAATTAGGATGGCGAACGGTCCTGAACAACGTCCAGATTCAGTCGACACGGAGCCTGAATGAGGACGCCGAACGATCCTAGACAACGTCTGGATCCAGGGTCGACTCGGACTTGAATTAGGATGGCGAACGGTCCTGAACAACGTCCAGATTCAGTCGACACGGAGCCTGAATGAGGACGCCGAACGATCCTAGACAACGTCTGGATCCAGGGTCGACTCGGACTTGAATTAGGATGGCGAACGGTCCTGAACAACGTCCAGATTCAGTCGACACGGAGCCTGAATGAGGACGCCGAACGATCCTAGACAACGTCTGGATCCAGGGTCGACTCGGACTTGAATTAGGATGGCGAACGGTCCTGAACAACGTCCAGATTCAGTCGACACGGAGCCTGAATGAGGACGCCGAACGATCCTAGACAACGTCTGGATCCAGGGTCGACTCGGACTTGAATTAGGATGGCGAACGGTCCTGAACAACGTCCAGATTCAGTCGACACGGAGCCTGAATGAGGACGCCGAACGATCCTAGACAACGTCTGGATCCAGGGTCGACTCGGACTTGAATTAGGATGGCGAACGGTCCTGAACAACGTCCAGATTCAGTCGACACGGAGCCTGAATGAGAACGCCGAACGATCCTAGACAACGTCTGGATCCAGGGTCGACTCGGACCTGAATTAGGATGGCGAACGGTCCTGAACAACGTCCAGATTCAGTCGACACGGAGCCTGAATGAGGACGCCGAACGATCCTAGACAACGTCTGGATCCAGGGTCGACTCGGACCTGAATTAGGATGGCGAACGGTCCTGAACAACGTCCAGATTCAGTCGACACGGAGCCTGAATGAGGACGCCGAACGATCCTAGACAACGTCTGGATCCAGGGTCGACTCGGACCTGAATTAGGATGGCGAACGGTCCTGAACAACGTCCAGATTCAGTCGACACGGAGCCTGAATGAGGACGCCGAACGATCCTAGACAACGTCTGGATCCAGGGTCGACTCGGACTTGAATGAGGATGGCGAACGGTCCTGAGCAAAGTCCAGATTCAGTCGACACGGAGCCTGAATGAAGAAGTCGAGCGGTCCTGGGAAAAGTCCAGAAACAGGGTCAACACAGAGCCTGAATAAGGATGGCGAGCGGTACTGGACAATAGTCCGGATCCAGGGTCGACACGGGACCTGAATGAGGATGGCGAGCGGTCCTGGACAAAGTCCGGATCCAGGGTCAACACGGGACCTGAATGAGGATGGCGAGCGGTTCTGGACAAAGTCCGGATCCAGGGTCGACACGGGACCAGAATGAGGATGGCGAGCGGTCCTGGACAAAGTCCGGATCCAGGGTCAACACGGGACCTGAATGAGGATGGCGAGCGGTCCTGGACCAAGTCCGGATCCAGGGTCGACACGGGACCTGGATGAGGATGGCGAGCGGTCCTAGACAATAGTCCGGAACCAGGGTCGACACAGGACCTGATTGAGGATGGCGAGCGGTCCTGGACAAAGTCCGGATCCTGGGTCAACACGGGACCTGAATGAGGATGGCGAGCGGTTCTGGACAAAGTCCGGATCCAGGGTCGACACGGGACCTGGATGAGGATGGCGAGCGGTCCTAGACAATAGTCCGGAACCAGGGTCGACACAGGACCTGATTGAGGATGGCGAGCGGTCCTGGACAAAGTCCGGATCCAGGGTCGACACGGGACCTGAATGAGGATGGCGAGCGGTCCTGGACAAAGTCCGGATCCAGGGTCAACACGGGACCTGAATGAGGATGGCGAGCGGTCCTGGACCAAGTCCGGATCCAGGGTCAACACGGGACCTGAATGAGGATGGCGAGCGGTTCTGGACAAAGTCCGGATCCAGGGTCGACACGGGACCAGAATGAGGATGGCGAGCGGTCCTGGACAAAGTCCGGATCCAGGGTCGACTCGGACTTGAATGAGGATGGCGAACGGTCCTGAGCAAAGTCCAGAAACAGGGTCAACACAGAGCCTGAATAAGGATGGCGAGCGGTCCTGGACAATAGTCCGGATCCAGGGTCGACACAGGACCTGATTGAGGATGGCGAGCGGTCCTGGACAAAGTCCGGATCCTGGGTCAACACGGGACCAGAATGAGGATGGCGAGCGGTCCTGGACAAAGTCCGGATCCAGGGTCAACACGGGACCTGAATGAGGATGGCGAGCGGTCCTGGACCAAGTCCGGATCCAGGGTCGACACGGGACCTGGATGAGGATGGCGAGCGGTCCTAGACAATAGTCCGGAACCAGGGTCGACACAGGACCTGATTGAGGATGGCGAGCGGTCCTGGACAAAGTCCGGATCCTGGGTCAACACGGGACCTGAATGAGGATGGCGAGCGGTTCTGGACAAAGTCCGGATCCAGGGTCGACACGGGACCTGGATGAGGATGGCGAGCGGTCCTAGACAATAGTCCGGAACCAGGGTCGAAACAGGACCTGATTGAGGATGGCGAGCGGTCCTGGACAAAGTCCGGATCCAGGGTCGACACGGGACCTGAATGAGGATGGCGAGCGGTCCTGGACAAAGTCCGGATCCAGGGTCAACACGGGACCTGAATGAGGATGGCGAGCGGTCCTGGACCAAGTCCGGATCCAGGGTCGACACGGGACCTGGATGAGGATGGCGAGCGGTCCTAGACAATAGTCCGGAACCAGGGTCGACACAGGACCTGATTGAGGATGGCGAGCGGTCCTGGACAAAGTCCGGATCCTGGGTCAACACGGGACCTGAATGAGGATGGCGAGCGGTTCTGGACAAAGTCCGGATCCAGGGTCGACACGGGACCTGGATGAGGATGGCGAGCGGTCCTAGACAATAGTCCGGAACCAGGGTCGACACGGGACCTGATTGAGGATGGCGAGCGGTCCTGGACAAAGTCCGGATCCAGGGTCAACACGGGACCAGAATGAGGATAGCGAGCGGTCCTGGACAAAGTCCGGATCCAGGGTCGACACGGAGCCTGGATGAGGATGGCGAGCGGTCCTGGACAAAGTCCGGATCCAGGGTCGACACGGGATGTGAATGAGGATGGCGAGCGGTCCTGGACAATAGTCCGGATCCAGGGTCAACACGGGACCTGAATGAGGATGGCGAGCGGTCCTGGACAAAGTCCGGATCCAGGGTCGACACGGGACCTGAATGAGGATGGCGAGCGGTCCTAGACAATAGTCCGGATCCAGGGTCGACACGGGACCTGAATAAGGATGGCGAGCGGTCCTAGACAATAGTCCGGATCCAGGGTCAACACGGGACCTGAATGAGGATGGCGAGCGGTCCTGGACAATAGTCCGGATCCAGGGTCGACACGGGACCTGAATGAGGATGGCGAGCGGTCCTGGAAAAAGTCCAGAAACCGGGTCAACACAGAGCCTGAATAAGGATGGCGAGCGGTCCTGGACAATAGTCCGGATCCAGGGTCGACACGGGACCTGAATGAGGATGGCGAGCGGTCCTGGACAAAGTCCGGATCCAGGGTCAACACGGGACCTGAATGAGGATGGCGAGCGGTTCTGGACAAAGTCCGGATCCAGGGTCGACACGGGACCAGAATGAGGATGGCGAGCGGTCCTGGACAAAGTCCGGATCCAGGGTCAACACGGGACCTGAATGAGGATGGCGAGCGGTCCTGGACCAAGTCCGGATCCAGGGTCGACACGGGACCTGGATGAGGATGGCGAGCGGTCCTAGACAATAGTCCGGAACCAGGGTCGACACAGGACCTGATTGAAGATGGCGAGCGGTCCTGGACAAAGTCCGGATCCTGGGTCAACACGGGACCTGAATGAGGATGGCGAGCGGTTCTGGACAAAGTCCGGATCCAGGGTCGACACGGGACCTGGATGAGGATGGCGAGCGGTCCTAGACAATAGTCCGGAACCAGGGTCGACACAGGACCTGATTGAGGATGGCGAGCGGTCCTGGACAAAGTCCGGATCCAGGGTCGACACGGGACCTGAATGAGGATGGCGAGCGGTCCTGGACAAAGTCCGGATCCAGGGTCAACACGGGACCTGAATGAGGATGGCGAGCGGTCCTGGACCAAGTCCGGATCCAGGGTCGACACGGGACCTAGATGAGGATGGCGAGCGGTCCTAGACAATAGTCCGGAACCAGGGTCGACACAGGACCTGATTGAGGATGGCGAGCGGTCCTGGACAAAGTCCGGATCCTGGGTCAACACGGGACCTGAATGAGGATGGCGAGCGGTTCTGGACAAAGTCCGGATCCAGGGTCGACACGGGACCTGGATGAGGATGGCGAGCGGTCCTAGACAATAGTCCGGAACCAGGGTCGACACGGGACCTGATTGAGGATGGCGAGCGGTCCTGGACAAAGTCCGGATCCAGGGTCAACACGGGACCAGAATGAGGATAGCGAGCGGTCCTGGACAAAGTCCGGATCCAGGGTCGACACGGAGCCTGGATGAGGATGGCGAGCGGTCCTGGACAAAGTCCGGATCCAGGGTCGACACGGGATGTGAATGAGGATGGCGAGCGGTCCTGGACAATAGTCCGGATCCAGGGTCAACACGGGACCTGAATGAGGATGGCGAGCGGTCCTGGACAAAGTCCGGATCCAGGGTCGACACGGGACCTGAATGAGGATGGCGAGCGGTCCTAGACAATAGTCCGGATCCAGGGTCGACACGGGACCTGAATAAGGATGGCGAGCGGTCCTAGACAATAGTCCGGATCCAGGGTCAACACGGGACCTGAATGAGGATGGCGAGCGGTCCTGGACAAAGTCCGGATCCAGGGTCGACACGGGACCTGAATGAGGATGGCGAGCGGTCCTAGACAATAGTCCGGATCCAGGGTCGACACGGGACCTGAATGAGGATGGCGAGCGGTTCTGGACAAAGTCCGGATCCAGGGTCAACAAGGGACCTGAATGAGGATGGCGAGCGGTTCTGAACAATAGTCCGGATCCAGGGTCAACACGGGACCAGAATGAGGATTGCGAGCGGTCCTGGACAAAGTCCGGATCCAGGGTCGACACGGGACCTGAATGAGGATGGCGAGCGGTCCTGGACAAAGTCCGGATCCAGGGTCGACACGGAGCCTGGATGAGGATGGCGAGCGGTCCTGGACAAAGTCCGGATCCAGGGTCGACACGGGATGTGAATGAGGATGGCGAGCGGTCCTGGACAATAGTCCGGATCCAGGGTCAACACGGGACCTGAATGAGGATGGCGAGCGGTCCTGGACAAAGTCCGGATCCAGGGTCGACACGGGACCTGAATGAGGATGGCGAGCGGTCCTAGACAATAGTCCGGATCCAGGGTCGACACGGGACCTGAATAAGGATGGCGAGCGGTCCTAGACAATAGTCCGGATCCAGGGTCAACACGGGACCTGAATGAGGATGGCGAGCGGTCCTGGACAATAGTCCGGATCCAGGGTCGACACGGGACCTGAATGAGGATGGCGAGCGGTCCTGGAAAAAGTCCAGAAACCGGGTCAACACAGAGCCTGAATAAGGATGGCGAGCGGTCCTGGACAATAGTCCGGATCCAGGGTCGACACGGGACCTGAATGAGGATGGCGAGCGGTCCTGGACAAAGTCCGGATCCAGGGTCAACACGGGACCTGAATGAGGATGGCGAGCGGTTCTGGACAAAGTCCGGATCCAGGGTCGACACGGGACCAGAATGAGGATGGCGAGCGGTCCTGGACAAAGTCCGGATCCAGGGTCAACACGGGACCTGAATGAGGATGGCGAGCGGTCCTGGACCAAGTCCGGATCCAGGGTCGACACGGGACCTGGATGAGGATGGCGAGCGGTCCTAGACAATAGTCCGGAACCAGGGTCGACACAGGACCTGATTGAAGATGGCGAGCGGTCCTGGACAAAGTCCGGATCCTGGGTCAACACGGGACCTGAATGAGGATGGCGAGCGGTTCTGGACAAAGTCCGGATCCAGGGTCGACACGGGACCTGGATGAGGATGGCGAGCGGTCCTAGACAATAGTCCGGAACCAGGGTCGACACAGGACCTGATTGAGGATGGCGAGCGGTCCTGGACAAAGTCCGGATCCAGGGTCGACACGGGACCTGAATGAGGATGGCGAGCGGTCCTGGACAAAGTCCGGATCCAGGGTCAACACGGGACCTGAATGAGGATGGCGAGCGGTCCTGGACCAAGTCCGGATCCAGGGTCGACACGGGACCTGGATGAGGATGGCGAGCGGTCCTAGACAATAGTCCGGAACCAGGGTCGACACAGGACCTGATTGAGGATGGCGAGCGGTCCTGGACAAAGTCCGGATCCTGGGTCAACACGGGACCTGAATGAGGATGGCGAGCGGTTCTGGACAAAGTCCGGATCCAGGGTCGACACGGGACCTGGATGAGGATGGCGAGCGGTCCTAGACAATAGTCCGGAACCAGGGTCGACACGGGACCTGATTGAGGATGGCGAGCGGTCCTGGACAAAGTCCGGATCCAGGGTCGACACGGAGCCTGGATGAGGATGGCGAGCGGTCCTGGACAAAGTCCGGATCCAGGGTCGACACGGGATGTGAATGAGGATGGCGAGCGGTCCTGGACAATAGTCCGGATCCAGGGTCAACACGGGACCTGAATGAGGATGGCGAGCGGTCCTGGACAAAGTCCGGATCCAGGGTCGACACGGGACCTGAATGAGGATGGCGAGCGGTCCTAGACAATAGTCCGGATCCAGGGTCGACACGGGACCTGAATAAGGATGGCGAGCGGTCCTAGACAATAGTCCGGATCCAGGGTCAACACGGGACCTGAATGAGGATGGCGAGCGGTCCTGGACAAAGTCCGGATCCAGGGTCGACACGGGACCTGAATGAGGATGGCGAGCGGTCCTAGACAATAGTCCGGATCCAGGGTCGACACGGGACCTGAATGAGGATGGCGAGCGGTTCTGGACAAAGTCCGGATCCAGGGTCAACAAGGGACCTGAATGAGGATGGCGAGCGGTTCTGAACAATAGTCCGGATCCAGGGTCAACACGGGACCAGAATGAGGATTGCGAGCGGTCCTGGACAAAGTCCGGATCCAGGGTCGACACGGGACCTGGATGAGGATGGCGAGCGGTCCAAAACAATAGTCCGGAACCAGGGTAGACACGGGACCTGATTGAGGATGGCGAGCGGTCCTGGACAATAGTCCGGATCCAGGGTCAACACGGGACCTGAATGAGGATGGCGAGCGGTCCTGGACAATAGTCCGGATCCAGGGTCAACACGGGACCAGAATGAGGATGGCGAGCGGTCCTGGACAAAGTCCGGATCCAGGGTCGACACGGGACCTGGATGAGGATGGCGAGCGGTCCTAGACAATAGTCCGGAACCAGGGTCGACACGGGACCTGATTGAGGATGGCGAGCGGTCCTGGACAAAGACCGGATCCAGGGTCAACACGGGACCAGAATGAGGATGGCGAGCGGTCCTGGACAAAGTCCGGATCCAGGGTCGACACGGAGCCTGGATGAGGATGGCGAGCGGTCCTAGACAATAGTCCGGATCCAGGGTCGACACGGGACCTGAATGAGGATGGCGAGCGGTTCTGGACAAAGTCCGGATCCAGGGTCAACAAGGGACCTGAATGAGGATGGCGAGCGGTTCTGAACAATAGTCCGGATCCAGGGTCAACACGGGACCAGAATGAGGATTGCGAGCGGTCCTGGACAAAGTCCGGATCCAGGGTCGACACGGGACCTGGATGAGGATGGCGAGCGGTCCTGGACAAAGTCCGGATCCAGGGTCGACACGGAGCCTGGATGAGGATGGCGAGCGGTCCTGGACAAAGTCCGGATCCAGGGTCGACACGGGATGTGAATGAGGATGGCGAGCGGTCCTGGACAATAGTCCGGATCCAGGGTCAACACGGGACCTGAATGAGGATGGCGAGCGGTCCTGGACAAAGTCCGGATCCAGGGTCGACACGGGACCTGAATGAGGATGGCGAGCGGTCCTAGACAATAGTCCGGATCCAGGGTCGACACGGGACCTGAATAAGGATGGCGAGCGGTCCTAGACAATAGTCCGGATCCAGGGTCAACACGGGACCTGAATGAGGATGGCGAGCGGTCCTGGACAATAGTCCGGATCCAGGGTCGACACGGGACCTGAATGAGGATGGCGAGCGGTCCTGGAAAAAGTCCAGAAACCGGGTCAACACAGAGCCTGAATAAGGATGGCGAGCGGTCCTGGACAATAGTCCGGATCCAGGGTCGACACGGGACCTGAATGAGGATGGCGAGCGGTCCTGGACAAAGTCCGGATCCAGGGTCAACACGGGACCTGAATGAGGATGGCGAGCGGTTCTGGACAAAGTCCGGATCCAGGGTCGACACGGGACCAGAATGAGGATGGCGAGCGGTCCTGGACAAAGTCCGGATCCAGGGTCAACACGGGACCTGAATGAGGATGGCGAGCGGTCCTGGACCAAGTCCGGATCCAGGGTCGACACGGGACCTGGATGAGGATGGCGAGCGGTCCTAGACAATAGTCCGGAACCAGGGTCGACACAGGACCTGATTGAAGATGGCGAGCGGTCCTGGACAAAGTCCGGATCCTGGGTCAACACGGGACCTGAATGAGGATGGCGAGCGGTTCTGGACAAAGTCCGGATCCAGGGTCGACACGGGACCTGGATGAGGATGGCGAGCGGTCCTAGACAATAGTCCGGAACCAGGGTCGACACAGGACCTGATTGAGGATGGCGAGCGGTCCTGGACAAAGTCCGGATCCAGGGTCGACACGGGACCTGAATGAGGATGGCGAGCGGTCCTGGACAAAGTCCGGATCCAGGGTCAACACGGGACCTGAATGAGGATGGCGAGCGGTCCTGGACCAAGTCCGGATCCAGGGTCGACACGGGACCTGGATGAGGATGGCGAGCGGTCCTAGACAATAGTCCGGAACCAGGGTCGACACAGGACCTGATTGAGGATGGCGAGCGGTCCTGGACAAAGTCCGGATCCTGGGTCAACACGGGACCTGAATGAGGATGGCGAGCGGTTCTGGACAAAGTCCGGATCCAGGGTCGACACGGGACCTGGATGAGGATGGCGAGCGGTCCTAGACAATAGTCCGGAACCAGGGTCGACACGGGACCTGATTGAGGATGGCGAGCGGTCCTGGACAAAGTCCGGATCCAGGGTCAACACGGGACCAGAATGAGGATAGCGAGCGGTCCTGGACAAAGTCCGGATCCAGGGTCGACACGGAGCCTGGATGAGGATGGCGAGCGGTCCTGGACAAAGTCCGGATCCAGGGTCGACACGGGATGTGAATGAGGATGGCGAGCGGTCCTGGACAATAGTCCGGATCCAGGGTCAACACGGGACCTGAATGAGGATGGCGAGCGGTCCTGGACAAAGTCCGGATCCAGGGTCGACACGGGACCTGAATGAGGATGGCGAGCGGTCCTAGACAATAGTCCGGATCCAGGGTCGACACGGGACCTGAATAAGGATGGCGAGCGGTCCTAGACAATAGTCCGGATCCAGGGTCAACACGGGACCTGAATGAGGATGGCGAGCGGTCCTGGACAAAGTCCGGATCCAGGGTCGACACGGGACCTGAATGAGGATGGCGAGCGGTCCTAGACAATAGTCCGGATCCAGGGTCGACACGGGACCTGAATGAGGATGGCGAGCGGTTCTGGACAAAGTCCGGATCCAGGGTCAACAAGGGACCTGAATGAGGATGGCGAGCGGTTCTGAACAATAGTCCGGATCCAGGGTCAACACGGGACCAGAATGAGGATTGCGAGCGGTCCTGGACAAAGTCCGGATCCAGGGTCGACACGGGACCTGGATGAGGATGGCGAGCGGTCCTAAACAATAGTCCGGAACCAGGGTAGACACGGGACCTGATTGAGGATGGCGAGCGGTCCTGGACAATAGTCCGGATCCAGGGTCAACACGGGACCTGAATGAGGATGGCGAGCGGTCCTGGACAATAGTCCGGATCCAGGGTCAACACGGGACCAGAATGAGGATGGCGAGCGGTCCTGGACAAAGTCCGGATCCAGGGTCGACACGGGACCTGGATGAGGATGGCGAGCGGTCCTAGACAATAGTCCGGAACCAGGGTCGACACGGGACCTGATTGAGGATGGCGAGCGGTCCTGGACAAAGACCGGATCCAGGGTCAACACGGGACCAGAATAAGGATGGCGAGCGGTCCTGGACAAAGTCCGGATCCAGGGTCGACACGGAGCCTGGATGAGGATGGCGAGCGGTCCTGGACAAAGTCCGGATCCAGGGTCGACACGGGACCTTAATGAGGATGGCGAGCGGTCCTGGACAAAGTCCGGATCCAGGGTCGACACGGGACTTTAATGAGGATGGCGAGCGGTCCTGGACAAAGTCCGGATCCAGGGTCGACACGGAGCCTGAATGAGAATGGCGAGCGGTCCTGGATAATGAAGTCCACTGCATCGATGCCAATAATAAATATTTCGGTCGTTGTTATGGTTGTGGTTGTGGTTTATTTGGTCTTGAAGGCCTTAAGGCCCAAATGACAACATATAACCATACAAACAGTTTGCAGTCACAATTATAACTTTTTTTGAAAGGGTAAAAGATGTTTTTTGCTGTATTAAGGTAGTATGCTAAATTTCATCTTTTTATATGCTTATTACAACGCAGTTATAAGAAAAGTTGTTTTCGGGCTATTTTTTCCAAAAAGTGAAGTGGAGCACCCCACCCCCCTACTACACTTTAACATGACGGCCTATGGGAGTTTCAGATATTTTCACTTATTTTTGATTGTAGAAACAAAACAAGACAGTGAAACATCTTGATTTTTGCACAAGAAGTACTTTGTTATATACTTCCAAGAATAATACAACAATATTGATATGTTTTAAGGCTAGTTTTTTTGCAACGGGAGCTTGAACCGTCCCATCTGTACCCCCTATGGAAATTCAGCATTGTCACTTTAGGAATTTACGGCCTAAAAAAAACGTGAAAAAAAATTTGGCCAAAAGTATTGATATTTTTAGTTTATGTTATTTCCTGTTATGTACATTGTATCAATATATAGATTTCGTAGCGAAAAAATGTTCGAAAAGTTGAAAAACGGCCACATATAAGTTGCATTCGCTAGATGGCGTAAGGTTGCAAGAAATTACAGCTGATTTGACCGTTTTTCAAGAATCTTGAAATTTCCCCCCAGCCGACAGCAGCGGTAAAAGCGGAGCTTGCGTAGCGCGTGCGGGGAGCTTGTCACAATCTCTGTATGTAAGCATGCGGGTTTGTGCTTCTCCAAGACTCCCTCTTAAAAATTAATAAGGAAGCTATGCAGTTCACTCAGAGTGTATTGTAACTCAGGAATGTAAGCCGGGACTCACAGGAGAATAATACGGCCTAAAGTTGTTTTGGCGTCACCACCTGTTTAAATAAAAAAAACGAGACTTCAGGACTGAACTGAGCGCACACACGTTGAGGTCACTCAGTCCTCGTGGAATCGGTTTCCCGATCTCACCAAAGTCTGGTCGTGAATCTACTGGTTACAAGTCACCGAGACCACAATACAATTTTTGTTAACTTTATTTTTATTTACATTGCACGTGTTCTGCAAAGCGTTCCTTTCACTGACGTCAACAATACCGTTATTTGTTGGAAGCTCGTTGACAAATGTGTTTTTACTAACGGACAGGTCAGGCCCACATGATTTTTCTGTCAGAGTAATGACCTTCAGAGTGCCTAGTAGCAACGACACGGACCTATTGTTCGATCTGTTTCAGTGTAAAAAGTCAACGATGCCCCCCGTTTGATGACGTAGTACACAAGAATGCCACGCTTCCGCATTAGACATTAGTTCGTGTACACTATAGCATAGTCTTTAAACTATAAGGACCCCAATAAACCATTTTCAACTGAAATATTTAGCAGGTTTCTCATGGGAAGAATTGTTGGATGAGCAGCTTTAACCCTGGCCAATAGACCTCCTGGGATCAGAATAAAAACAATATTGGAATCAATCCAGCCAGATGTCGAACATTAGATGCTCGACGAAATAAGTCATAGTAGTAATCGCAAGATAATGAGTAATACGTGAGCTATATCGAAAAAAAAACTTGTTTACATTTACTTAGGTAAGAATGACTGTTGTACATGGCTCCTTAACATCCAATGACCTTGACCTTCAGAGGATTGGTGTGGTGACAGAGACCAGACACGCAGGAGATTCTTGTAACATTTTTATATAGTAGAACTATAAATAACGATTATTTAAATCGAAAGCAGCAACGAGGAAATCAAAGCGAGGTTGATATATCTAACATTTAACTGGTTGTTGTCTGTACCATTTAGCTGTAGGTGTTGCAAGTGTGACGTCATAGACGTATAGACGGCAGAATTGGGACGTTTATGACGTAAAAGTCGTAGACGGCAATGGGGACGTCTGTGACGTAATAGACGTAGACGGCAATGGAGACGTCTGTGACGTAATATACGTAGACGGCAATGGGGACGCCAGTGACGTAATATACGTAGACGGCAATGGGGACGCCAGTGACGTAATATACGTAGACGGCAATGGGGACGCCAGTGACGTAATATACGTAGACGGCAATGGGGACGCCAGTGACGTAATAGGCGTAGACGGCAATGGGGACGCCAGTGACGTAATATACGTAGACGGCAATGGGGACGCCAGTGACGTAATATACGTAGACGGCAATGGGGACGCCAGTGACGTAATACACGTAGACGGCAATAGTGACGCCAGTGACGTAATATACGTAGACGGCCATGGGGACGCCAGTGACGTAATATACGTAGACGGCAATGGGGACGCCAGTGACGTAATATACGTAGACGGCCATGGGGACGCCAGTGACGTCATATACGTAGACGGCAATGGGGACGCCAGTGACGTAATATACGTAGACGGCAATGGGGACGCCAGTGACGTAATATACGTAGACGGCCATGGGGACGCCAGTGACGTAATATACGTAGACGGCAATGGATTCGTCTGTCACGTAATATACGTAGACGGCAATGGGGACGCCAGTGACGTAATATACGTAGACGGCAATGGGGACGCCAGTGACGTAATATACGTAGACGGCAATGGGGACGCCAGTGACGTAATATACGTAGACGGCAATGGATTCGTCTGTCACGTAATATACGTAGACGGCAATGGGGACGCCAGTGACGTAATATACGTAGACGGCAATGGGGACGCCAGTGACGTAATATACGTAGACGGCAATGGGGACGCCAGTGACGTAATATACGTAGACGGCAATGGGGACGCCAGTGACGTAATATACGTAGACGGCCATGGGGACGCCAGTGACGTAATATACGTAGACGGCAATGGATTCGTCTGTGACGTAATATACGTAGACGGCAATGGAGACGCCAGTGACGTAATATACGTAGACGGCAATGGGGACGCCAGTGACGTAATATACGTAGACGGCAATGGGGACGCCAGTGACGTAATACACGAAGACGGCCATGGGGACGCCAGGGACGTAATATACGTAGACGGCAATGGGGACGCCAGTGACGTAAAATACGTAGACGGCAATGGGGACGCCAGTGACGTAATATACGTAGACGGCAATGGGGACGCCAGTGACGTAATACACGTAGACGGCCATGGGGACGCCAGGGACGTAATATACGTAGACGGCAATGGGGACGCCAGTGACGTAATATACGTAGACGGCAATGGGGACGCCAGTGACGTAATATACGTAGACGGCAATGGGGACGCCAGGGACGTAATATACGTAGACGGCAATGGGGACGCCAGTGACGTAATATACGTAGACGGCAATGGGGACGCCAGTGACGTAATATACGTAGACGGCAATGGTGACGCCAGTGACGTAATATACGTAGACGGCAATGGGGACGCCAGTGACGTAATATACGTAGACGGCAATGGATTCGTCTGTGACGTAATATACGTAGACGGCAATGGGGACGTCAGTGACGTAATACACGTAGACGGCAATGGGGACGCCAGTGACGTAAAATACGTAGACGGCAATGGGGACGCCAGTGACGTAATATACGTAGACGGCAATGGGGACGCCAGTGACGTAATATACGTAGACGGCAATGGGGACGCCAGTGACGTAATATACGTAGACGGCAATGGATTCGTCTGTCACGTAATATACGTAGACGGCAATGGGGACGCCAGTGACGTAATATACGTAGACGGCAATGGGGACGCCAGTGACGTAATATACGTAGACGGCAATGGGAACGCCAGTGACGTAATATACGTAGACGGCAATGGGGACGCCAGTGACGTAATATACGTAGACGGCCATGGGGACGCCAGTGACGTAATATACGTAGACGGCAATGGATTCGTCTGTGACGTAATATACGTAGACGGCAATGGAGACGCCAGTGACGTAATATACGTAGACGGCAATGGGGACGCCAGTGACGTAATATACGTAGACGGCAATGGGGACGCCAGTGACGTAATACACGAAGACGGCCATGGGGACGCCAGGGACGTAATATACGTAGACGGCAATGGGGACGCCAGTGACGTAAAATACGTAGACGGCAATGGGGACGCCAGTGACGTAATATACGTAGACGGCAATGGGGACGCCAGTGACGTAATACACGTAGACGGCCATGGGGACGCCAGGGACGTAATATACGTAGACGGCAATGGGGACGCCAGTGACGTAATATACGTAGACGGCAATGGGGACGCCAGTGACGTAATATACGTAGACGGCAATGGGGACGCCAGTGACGTAATATACGTAGACGGCAATGGGGACGCCAGTGACGTAATATACGTAGACGGCAATGGGGACGCCAGTGACGTAATATAAGTAGACGGCAATGGTGACGCCAGTGACGTAATATACGTAGACGGCAATGGGGACGCCAGTGACGTAATATACGTAGACGGCAATGGATTCGTCTGTGACGTAATAAACGTAGACGGCAATGGGGACGTCAGTGACGTAATACACGTAGACGGCAATGGGGATGCCAGTGACGTAATACACGTAGACGGCAATGGGGACGCCAGTGACGTAATATACGTAGACGGCAATGGTGACGCCAGTGACGTAATATACGTAGACGGCAATGGGGACGCCAGTGACGTAATATACGTAGACGGCAATGGATTCGTCTGTGACGTAATATACGTAGACGGCAATGTGGACGCCAGTGACGTAATACACGTAGACGGCAATGGGGACGCCAGTGACGTAATATACGTAGACGGCAATGGATTCGTCTGTGACGTAATACACGTAGACGGCAATGGGGACGCCAGTGACGTAATATACGTAGACGGCAATGGATTCGTCTGTGACGTAATAGACGTAGACGGCAATGGGGACGCGAGTGACGTAATACACGTAGACGGCAATGGGGACGCCAGTGACGTAATAGACGGCAGAATGGTGACGTCTGTGACGCAATAGACGGCAGAATAGTTAATTCCAGGATCTCTACACTGCATACGCGGTAGCAATCATGCCCGTGACGTCATAAGGTTCACACGGCCACCTTGTGTCTCCGTGACGTCAAGAAGTGCAGGCAGCTACCCTCAGAGCGCTACATGACAGTACTTCAAGGCTACATTGAGAGAGTACATGACGTCAACAATTTTACACGGCTACCTTGAGAGCGTTCGTGACGTCAATAATTTACATCAACGCTTATGACGTTAGAAGAGTTCGGAAGGCGGCTGAGACAGACTTGACGCCATCATTGAGATCAGGAAATGTACACCAACAGTTGGACGGATCACTACTGAGGTCTCGAAATCTACACAGTACAAGTGAAGGTCTGTAGCCGCGTCAGGAAGGTAGTCCAGACGACTTCGAGACTCCAAGGTTAAAGAGAATCGATTTCAGGTTAAGCGACAAGAAGGAACTCTCGTGCGCCGCCTGTGACGTCATTTCCTGGCAGCTGCTGGTCAGACCAAACACCTCGAAGTAGCGCCGATTGATACTGAAACGAAATAAAGATATTTTTGTTTAGTGGATAAAAACTAGAATGTGAAATCAGAAGTACGGGCGCTCTCTCCAATATATACACTGTACAATACAGTGTGTCTGTCCGCATTGACAACATTACTGAAACAGTTATAACCAGTGGCGCCACTTTCGAAAAAATCTCAGAGTGGGGGGAGGGGGGGGGGTGGCGAGAGAGGGAGGGTGTGTCTCAAGGGCAGCGCAAGTGTAAGTGTGAGGAGGGGTGGGGGGGGGGGTACCCGGGGAAGGCTGGCTATCCACAGGCCGGCTGTGTGAGACTGTGGGATTAATGTTCCCAGATATATCTATCCTTCTTTATAAACGGCTTGACCAACTTGATCGCGTCCGCTTAAAAAGCGCCATGTATGCTAGTAAGGCAGTGAGTGGTAACGAGATCCCACACCGACAGTTGACGATGTCAGTGACTCAAGTTCCCGTGTGACCCGTTCATGGTACCATACTGCGAATGACCGGTCCGTTAGCTCAATGGGTAAGAGCGCTCGCATTGAGTGCTCTGGCCACCTGAGAGCCTAACGGCACGTGGATTGGTGGTTCACACCCAGCTGTGGCCATGTCTGTGTGGTCGCAGGATAAAGATCCCATGTCTTTCTTCGCAAAGAGTAAGGGGTTACCCCCGGGGACATGGCTCCACTCTCCCTACCTTCTCCCATTGACGCGATATGACCAAAAGTGGTTAAAGCGTCCAGAATATACAACTAACCATACTGCGACCACAACACACGCTCGTGGCTCGCAAGACGGTTCTGCCACGAACGCCTTATGATTTGGCGGGGGGCGGAGGGGGGGGGTGGGGTGACGGCAGCTCACAGACACAAGCCGAGAGGTGGGACTGAAACGGGTGTTAGCCCTGAACGAATACGGTATGATACCAACATGGGGTTTGGTTTTTCCCCCACCATGTTGTCTATCAGATCTGTGTATTACTTTAAATGTTACGGTCACATATTTGAAGATGTCGCCGTTGCGCGTATAAAAATCAGTCTTACGCAGCCGGCCTGTAGATAGCCAGCCTTCCCCGGGTACCCCCTCCCCCCCCCCCCCACCCCACACACACACTTACACTTGCGCTGCCCTTCAGACACACCCTCCCGCTCTCGCCACCCCACCCCCCCCTACTCCGAATTTTTTTCGACACTCTCCTCCAGGCCTAGCGAAGGACAACGGGATTGGAAAGATCTCGTTCGTCAGGATATTCCCCATATTTACTGTTCGACCGGCAGTGACAGCTTTGAGCAATCGCTGCACCAGCTTTGAGAACTAGTACTTTTCGTAGGTCAATAAGACCAATAATCGAAAAGCGCGCGACTTTGCTGTCATCCAAGGGTGAGTCCGCTCGATGGCTCTCAATCCGGTAATAACGACCACCGTCAATTTTTCAATATACAGTCAAAGCTTAGGTTTATCACTTAACATAGCAATGTCAACCAAAGTTCAAACTTTTGCTTTAGTGACACATGTATCATTTTGATTTAGGCTCTCATACTCCATGCTACATGTGCCAGGTCTACTATAATATTGAATAGTAAGCTATTAGAATCAATATGACCTGGGGTCGCTGTCACTTCATGTAAAGCGCTACCTCATTTTGGAGAGTTTCTGGAAGAGGATGCTGATCTTCTCCAGGATTTTGACGTCCAGTCCGGGTGAGCGCCAGACCAGAGACACGGTCCGGAACCAGGACTCGTTGCTGCAGCTGTCCAAAAAGGCCGCGAGGTGGGGCGAGTCGACGGTCAGCTGGAGAAAGACGTCCACCACCGCCGAGGTCAGGGCCTGAAGCAATCAAATGAACCGGTGTTTTAAGCCGTTTTTGTGCACACACGGGCTAATTAAATGAACTGGGGCCAAGGAACTCCCCGGGACGATGAAGGGTGAATGAATAAAGTCTGCCTCAGATTTGTTTTCTTTTCCTAGCCCCCGGGCCCAGATTTGAACCCACGACCACTTCTACCAATTGGCCTTTACCTTGTTGAGCGGCCTGCAGTGGGGTAGGAGGGCGGGGGTGGCGTGGTAGGACATAAAGAGACCCTTGGCCTCGTCAGACTTGAGCTCGGCTCGCAGTAGGTCCAACACTTGAGCCACGTGATCCACTGCAGCCAATCACACGTCAGCAATGAAGTCAGCATGGGAATGAAAGAGATAATAATAACTATAAAGGAACAGTTCATCCATCACGCGCGACATCCTACAGACCACGTGTTTTCTAAGCTAGATAGAAATAGTACGTGAGTCGTACTGAAACGCTAGATCTCGCTAGCATGAAAAACAACCACACATTACGCCAACAATAGTTGATCTAAAATTAATGTAATCTCCTCATTTTAACGGAGGAACTAATAGATCGTATTACACTGGTAGTAGTGACACCTGTTGCGAGATTGCGAGGGCCGGAGCGCCACCTATTGTGAGATTGCGAGGGCCGGAGCGCCACCTATTGTGAGATTGCGAAGGCTGGAGCGCCATTTGTTGTGAGATTGCGAGGGCCGGAGCGCCACTTGTTGTGAAAGTGCGACGGCCGGGGGCGCCACCTGTTGTGAGAGTGCAATGGCCGGAGCGCTACCTTGCGAGAGACACTTGAGGAGGACGAAGGCGGAGACGAGGCGCACGTGCTGCTCTCTGCTCTGGAGGCCGCGCGGGGGTCTGCTGGCCGGGGAGTCCGCCCCGGGGGTTAGGCCTCCGGGTGGGGACCCCCCCGACCCAGGGTGACGGCCGTAGACCTCCTCCCCCAGCCGCCGCAGGGTCGAAGTCAGCGCGCGCTTCTGCCGGAGACAAAACGTTACTTCTTCATGAGTCAGTCATTGATGACAAAATAAGATAAATACAATTCCATAGGGAAGAAACAAATTTCCCATGATGTAATGAAATACCCCTCTCACCTTACGCAAGAGGCTTCACAGTCGAGTAGTAGAGACGTGGACTTCATTGGGACAGGTTCCAGGTCAAAATCAAGTATTTCGGGTCTATTCAACGAGTGTTACTATGCATAAATCATGGCACAAACCCATGGACAAAATGCGGCCGAACACACCCGCCATGCTGTGATTGATATATCTCACCCAACTGATGTGTAACCGACACCCCTGACTGCAGTGGGTCGTGGTGTAATGGTAACTGACACCCCTGACTGCAGTGGGTCGCGGTGTAATGGTAATTGACACCCCTGACTGCAGTGGGTCGCGGTGTAATGGTAACTGACACCCCTGACTGCAGTGGGTCGCGGTGTAATGGTAACTGACACCCCTGACTGCAGTGGGTCGCGGTGTAATGGTAACTGACACCCCTGACTGCAGTGGGTCGTGGTGTAATGGTAACTGACACCCCTGACTGCAGTGGGTCGCGGTGTAATGGTAACTGACACCCCTGACTGCAGTGGGTCGCGGTGTAATGGTAACTGACACCCCTGACTGCAGTGGGTCGCGGTGTAATGGTAACTGACACCCCTGACTGCAGTGGGTCGCGGTGTAATGGTAACTGACACCCCTGACTGCAGTGGGTCGTGGTGTAATGGTAACCGACACCCCTGACTGCAGTGGGTCGCGGTGTAATGGTAACTGACCCCCCTGACTGCAGTGGGTCGTGGTGTAATGGTAACTGACACGCCGGACTGCAGTGGGTCGTGGTGTAATGGTAACTGACACCCCTGACTGCAGTGGGTCGCGGTGTAATGGTAACCGACACCCCTGACTGCAGTGGGTCGCGGTGTAATGGTAACTGACACCCTTGACTGCAGTGGATCGCAGTGTAATGGTAACTGACCCCCCTGACTGCAGTGGGTCGCGGTGTAATGGTAACTGACACCCTTGACTGCAGTGGGTCGCGGTGTAATGGTAACTGACACCCTTGACTGCAGTGGGTCGCGGTGTAATGGTAACTGACACCCCTGACTGCAGTGGGTCGTGGTGTAATGGTAACTGACACCCCTGACTGCAGTGGGTCGTGGTGTAATGGTAACTGACACCCCTGACTGCAGTGGGTCGTGGTGTAATGGTAACTGACCCCCCTGACCGCAGTGGGTCGCGGTGTAATGGTAACTGACCCCCCTGACTGCAGTGGGTCGCGGTGTAATGGTAACTGACACCCCTGACTGCAGTGGGTCGCGGTGTAATGGTAACTGACCCCCCTGACTGCAGTGGGTCGTGTTGTAATGGTAATCGACACCC
This sequence comes from Arenicola marina, assembly GCA_964019135.1. NCBI lineage: Eukaryota > Metazoa > Annelida > Polychaeta > Arenicolidae > Arenicola > Arenicola marina. The sequence goes on along the minus strand of OZ025260.1, from coordinate 23,953,452 downwards.
CTGAGTGCAGTGGGTCGTGGTGTAATGGTAACTGACACCCCTGACTGCAGTGGGTCGCGGTGTAATGGTAACCGAGACCCCTGACTGCAGTGGGTCGCGGTGTAATGGTAACCGACACCCCTGACTGCAGTGGGTCGTGGTGTAATGGTAACTGACACCCCTGACTGCAGTGGGTCGTGGTGTAATGGTAACTGATACCCCTGACTGCAGTGGGTCGCGGTGTAATGGTAACTGAAACCCCTGACTGCAGTGGGTCGCGGTGTAATGGTAACTGACACCCCTGACTGCAGTGGGTCGTGGTGTAATGGTAACTGACACCCTTGACTGCAGTGGGTCGTGGTGTAATGGTAACTGACACCCCTGACTGCAGTGGGTCGTGGTGTAATGGTAACTGACCCCCTTGACTGCAGTGGGTCGTGTTGTAATGGTAACCGAGACCCCTGACTGCAGTGGGTCGTGGTGTAATGGTAACCGAGACCCCTGACTGCAGTGGGTCGTGGTGTAATGGTAACCGACATCCCTGACTGCAGTGGGTCGTGGTGTAATGGTAACTGACACCCCTGACTGCAGTGGGTCGTGGTGTAATGGTAACTGACACCCCTGACTGCAGTGGGTCGTGTTGTAATGGTAACTGACACGCCGGACTGCAGTGGGTCGTGGTGTAATGGTAACTGACACCCCTGACTGCAGTGGGTCGTGTTGTAATGGTAACTGACACCCCTGACTGCAGTGGGTCGTGGTGTAATGGTAACTGACCCCCCTGACTGCAGTGGGTCGTGCTGTAATGGTAACTGACACCCCTGACTGCAGTGGGTCGCGGTGTAATGGTAACTGACACCCCTGACTGCAGTGGGTCGCGGTGTAATGGTAACTGACACCCCTGACTGCAGTGGGTCGTGCTGTAATGGTAACTGACACCCCTGACTGCAGTGGGTCGCGGTGTAATGGTAACTGACACCCCTGACTGCAGTGGGTCGTGCTGTAATGGTAACTGACACCCCTAACTGCAGTGGGTCGTGGTGTAATGGTAACTGACACCCCTGACTGCAGTGGGTCGCGGTGTAATGGTAACTGACACCCCTGACTGCAGTGGGTCGTGGTGTAATGGTAACCAACACCCCTGACTGCAGTGGGCCGTGGTGTAATGGTAACTGACACCCCTGACTGCAGTGGGTCGCGGTGTAATGGTAACTGACACCCCTGACTGCAGTGGGTCGTGGTGTAATGGTAACTGACCCCCCTGACTGCAGTGGGTCGTGCTGTAATGGTAATCGACACCCCTGAGTGCAGTGGGTCGTGGTGTAATGGTAACCGACACCCCTGACTGCAGTGGGTCGTGGTGTAATGGTAAGTGACACCCCTGACTGCAGTGGGTCGCGGTGTAATGGTAACTGACACCCCTGACTGCAGTGGGTCGTGGTGTAATGGTAACCGACATCCCTGACTGCAGTGGGTCGTGGTGTAATGGTAACTGACACCCCTGACCGCAGTGGGTCGTGGTGTAATGGTAACTGACACCCCTGACTGCAGTGGGTCGCGGTGTAATGGTAACTGACACCCCTGACTGCAGTGGGTCGTGGTGTAATGGTAACTGACCCCCCTGACTGCAGTGGGTCGTGCTGTAATGGTAATCGACACCCCTGAGTGCAGTGGGTCGTGGTGTAATGGTAACCGACACCCCTGACTGCAGTGGGTCGTGGTGTAATGGTAAGTGACACCCCTGACTGCAGTGGGTCGCGGTGTAATGGTAACTGACACCCCTGACTGCAGTGGGTCGCGGTGTAATGGTAACTGACACCCCTGACTGCAGTGGGTCGTGCTGTAATGGTAACTGACACCCCTGACTGCAGTGGGTCGCGGTGTAATGGTAACTGACACCCCTGACTGCAGTGGGTCGTGCTGTAATGGTAACTGACACCCCTAACTGCAGTGGGTCGTGGTGTAATGGTAACTGACACCCCTGACTGCAGTGGGTCGCGGTGTAATGGTAACTGACACCCCTGACTGCAGTGGGTCGTGGTGTAATGGTAACCAACACCCCTGACTGCAGTGGGCCGTGGTGTAATGGTAACTGACACCCCTGACTGCAGTGGGTCGCGGTGTAATGGAATGGTAACTGACACCCCTGACTGCAGTGGGTCGCGGTGTAATGGTAACTGACCCCCCTGACTGCAGTGGGTCGTGGTGTAATGGTAACTGACTCCTGACTGCAGTGGGTCGCGGTGTAATGGTAACTGACACTCCTGACTGCAGTGGGTCGTGGTGTAATGGTAACTGACACCCCTGACTGCAGTGGGTCGTGGTGTAATGGTAACTGACACCCCTGACTGCAGTGGGTCGCGGTGTAATGGTAACTGACCCCCCTGACTGCAGTGGGTCGTGGTGTAATGGTAACTGACCCCTGACTGCAGTGGGTCGTGGTGTAATGGTAACTGACACCCCTGACTGCAGTAGGTCGTGGTGTAATGGTAACTGACACCCCTGACTGCAGTGGGTCGTGGTGTAATGGTAACTGACACCCCTGACTGCAGTGGGTCGCGGTGTAATGGTAACTGACACCCCTGACTGCAGTAGGTCGTGGTGTAATGGTAACTGACACCCCTGACTGCAGTGGGTCGTGGTGTAATGGTAACTGACACCCCTGACTGCAGTGGGTCGCGGTGTAATGGTAACTGACCCCCCTGACTGCAGTGGGTCGTGGTGTAATGGTAACTGACCCCCCTGACTGCAGTGGGTCGTGGTCTAATGGTAACTGACCCCCCTGACTGCAGTGGGTCGCGGTGTAATGGTAACTGACCCCCCTGACTGCAGTGGGTCGTGGTGTAATGGTAACTGACACTCCTGACTGCAGTGGGTCGTGGTGTAATGGTAACTGACCCCCCTGACTGCAGTGGGTCGTGGTGTAATGGTAACTGACACCCCTGACTGCAGTGGGTCGCGGTGTAATGGTAACTGACAACCTTGACTGCAGTGGGTCGCGGTGTAATGGTAACTGACCCCACTGACTGCAGTGGGTCGCGGTGTAATGGTAACTGACACCCTTGACTGCAGTGGGTCGCGGTGTAATGGTAACTGACCCCCCTGACTGCAGTGGGTCGCGGTGTAATGGTAACTGACCCCCCTGACTGCAGTGGGTCGTGGTCTAATGGTAACTGACACGCCGGACTGCAGTGGGTCGTGGTGTAATGGTAACTGACACCCCTGACTGCAGTGGGTCGCGGTGTAATGGTAACTGACACCCCTGACTGCAGTGGGTCGTGTTGTAATGGTAACTGACACCCCTGAGTGCAGTGGGTCGTGGTCTAATGGTAACTGACACCCCTGGCTGCAGTGGGTCGTGGTGTAATGGTAACTGACCCCCATGACTGCAGTGGGTCGTGGTCTAATGGTAACTGACACCCCTGACTGCAGTGGGTCGTGGTGTAATGGTAACTGACACCCCTGACTGCAGTGGGTCGTGGTGTAATGGTAACTGACACCCCTGACTGCAGTGGGTCGCGGTGTAATGGTAACTGACCCCCTGACCGCAGTGGGTCGCGGTGTAATGGTAACTGACACCCCTGACTGCAGTGGGTCGCGGTGTAATGGTAACTGACACCCCTGACTGCAGTGGGTCGCGGTGTAATGGTAACTGACACTCCTGGCTGCAGTGGGTCGTGGTGTAATGGTAACTGACCCCCCTGACTGCAGTGGGTCGCGGTGTAATGGTAACTGACACCCTTGACTGCAGTGGGACGCGGTGTAATGGTAACTGACACCCCTGACTGCAGTGGGTCGCGGTGTAATGGTAACTGACCCCCCTGACTGCAGTGGGTCGCGGTGTAATGGTAACTGACACCCTTGACTGCAGTGGGACGCGGTGTAATGGTAACTGACACCCCTGACTGCAGTGGGTCGTGGTGTAATGGTAACCGAGACCCCTGACTGCAGTGGGTCGCGATGTAATGGTAACTGACACCCCTGACTGCAGTGGGTCGCGGTGTAATTGTAACTGACACCCCTGACTGCAGTGGGTCGCGGTGTAATGGTAACTGACACCCCTGACTGCAGTGGGTCGTGATGTAATGGTAACTGACACCCCTGACTGCAGTGGGTCGCGGTGTAATGGTAACTGACACCCTTGACTGCAGTGGGTCGCGGTGTAATGGTAACTGACCCCCCTGACTGCAGTGGGTCGTGGTGTAATGGTAACTGACCCCCCTGACTGCAGTGGGTCGTGGTGTAATGGTAACTGACACTCCTGACTGCAGTGGGTCGTGGTGTAATGGTAACTGACCCCCCTGACTGCAGTGGGTCGTGGTGTAATGGTAACTGACACCCCTGACTGCAGTGGGTCGCGGTGTAATGGTAACTGACACCCTTGACTGCAGTGGGTCGCGGTGTAATGGTAACTGACCCCACTGACTGCAGTGGGTCGCGGTGTAATGGTAACTGACACCCTTGACTGCAGTGGGTCGCGGTGTAATGGTAACTGACCCCCCTGACTGCAGTGGGTCGCGGTGTAATGGTAACTGACCCCCCTGACTGCAGTGGGTCGTGGTCTAATGGTAACTGACACGCCGGACTGCAGTGGGTCGTGGTGTAATGGTAACTGACACCCCTGACTGCAGTGGGTCGCGGTGTAATGGTAACTGACCCCCCTGACTGCAGTGGGTCGCGGTGTAATGGTAATCGACACCCCTGACTGCAGTGGGTCGCGGTGTAATGGTAACTGACCCCCTGACCCCAGTGGGTCGCGGTGTAATGGTAACTGACCCCCCTGACTGCAGTGGGTCGCGGTGTAATGGTAACTGACACCCCTGACTGCAGTGGGTCGTGGTGTAATGGTAACTGACACCCCTGACTGCAGTGGGTCGTGTTGTAATGGTAACTGACACCCCTGAGTGCAGTGGGTCGTGGTCTAATGGTAACTGACACCCCTGGCTGCAGTGGGTCGTGGTGTAATGGTAACTGACCCCCCTGACTGCAGTGGGTCGTGGTCTAATGGTAACTGACACCCCTGACTGCAGTGGGTCGTGGTGTAATGGTAACTGACACCCCTGACTGCAGTGGGTCGCGGTGTAATGGTAACTGACACTCCTGGCTGCAGTGGGTCGTCGTGTAATGGTAACTGACCCCCCTGACTGCAGTGGGTCGCGGTGTAATGGTAACTGACACCCTTGACTGCAGTGGGACGCGGTGTAATGGTAACTGACACCCCTGACTGCAGTGGGTCGCGGTGTAATGGTAACTGACCCCCCTGACTGCAGTGGGTCGCGGTGTAATGGTAACTGACACCCTTGACTGCAGTGGGACGCGGTGTAATGGTAACTGACACCCCTGACTGCAGTGGGTCGCGGTGTAATGGTAACTGACACCCCTGACTGCAGTGGGTCGTGGTGTAATGGTAACTGACACGCCGGACTGCAGTGGGTCGCGGTGTAATGGTAACTGACACCCCTGACTGCAGTGGGTCGCGGTGTAATGGTAACTGACACCCTTGACTGCAGTGGGTCGCGGTGTAATGGTAACTGACCCCCCTGACTGCAGTGGGTCGCGGTGTAATGGTAACTGACCCCCCTGACTGCAGTGGGTCGTGTTGTAATGGTAATCGACACCCCTGAGTGCAGTGGGTCGTGGTGTAATGGTAACTGACCCCCCTGACTGCAGTGGGTCGCGGTGTAATGGTAACTGACACCCTTGACTGCAGTGGGTCGCGGTGTAATGGTAACTGACACCCCTGACTGCAGTAGGTCGTGGTGTAATGGTAACTGACACCCCTGACTGCAGTGGGTCGTGGTGTAATGGTAACTGACACCCCTGACTGCAGTGGGTCGTGGTGTAATGGTAACTGACACCCCTGACTGCAGTGGGTCGTGGTGTAATGGTAACTGACACCCCTGACTGCAGTGGGTCGTGGTGTAATGGTAACTGACACCCCTGACTGCAGTGGGTCGTGGTGTAATGGTAACTGACACCCCTGACTGCAGTGGGTCGCGGTGTAATGGTAACTGACACCCCTGACTGCAGTGGGTCGTGGTGTAATAGTAACTGACACCCCTGACTGCAGTGGGTCGCGGTGTAATGGTAACTGACACCCCTGACTGCAGTGGGTCGTGGTGTAATGGTAACTGACCCCCTGACTGCAGTGGGTCGTGGTGTAATGGTAACTGATACCCCTGACTGCAGTGGGTCGTGGTGTAATGGTAACTGACACCCCTGACTGCAGTGGGTCGCGGTGTAATGGTAACTGACACCCTTGACTGCAGTGGGTCGCGGTGTAATGGTAACTGACACCCCTGACTGCAGTGGGTCGCGGTGTAATGGTAACTGACACCCCTGACTGCAGTGGGTCGTGGTGTAATGGTAACTGACCCCCCTGACTGCAGTGGGTCGTGGTGTAATGGTAACTGACACCCTTGACTGCAGTGGGTCGCGGTGTAATGGTAACTGACACCCCTGACTGCAGTGGGTCGCGGTGTAATGGTAACTGAAACCCCTGACTGCAGTGGGTCGCGGTGTAATGGTAACTGACACACCTGAGTGCAGTGGGTCGTGGTGTAATGGTAACTGACCCCCTTGACTGCAGTGGGTCGTGTTGTAATGGTAACCGAGACCCCTGACTGCAGTGGGTCGTGGTGTAATGGTAACCGAGACCCCTGACTGCAGTGGGTCGTGGTGTAATGGTAACCGACATCCCTGACTGCAGTGGGTCGTGGTGTAATGGTAACTGACACCCCTGACTGCAGTGGGTCGCGGTGTAATGGTAACTGACACCCCTGACTGCAGTGGGTCGCGGTGTAATGGTAACTGACACCCCTGACTGCAGTGGGTCGTGGTGTAATGGTAACTGACACCCCTGACTGCAGTAGGTCGCGGTGTAATGGTAACCGACACCCCTGACTGCAGTGGGTCGTGGTGTAATGGTAACTGACACCCCTGACTGCAGTGGGTCGTGGTGTAATGGTAACTGACACCCCTGACTGCAGTGGGTCGTGGTGTAATGGTAACTGACACCCCTGACTGCAGTGGGTCGCGGTGTAATGGTAACTGACACCCCTGACTGCAGTAGGTCGCGGTGTAATGGTAACCGACACCCCTGACTGCAGTGGGTCGTGGTGTAATGGTAACTGACACCCCTGACTGCAGTGGGTCGTGGTGTAATGGTAACTGACACCCCTGACTGCAGTGGGTCGTGGTGTAATGGTAACTGACCACCCTGACTGCAGTGGGTCGTGGTGTAATGGTAACTGACCACCCTGACTGCAGTGGGTCGTGGTGTAATGGTAACTGACCACCCTGACTGCAGTGGGTCGTGGTGTAATGGTAACTGACACCCCTGACTGCAGTGGGTCGTGGTGTAATGGTAACTGACACCCCTGACTGCAGTGGGTCGTGGTGTAATGGTAACTGACACGCCGGACTGCAGTGGGTCGTGGTGTAATGGTAACTGACACGCCGGACTGCAGTTGGTCGTGGTGTAATGGTAACTGACACGCCGGACTGCAGTGGGTCGCGGTGTAATGGTAACTGACACCCCTGACTGCAGTGGGTCGTGGTGTAATGGTAACTGACACTCCTGACTGCAGTGGGTCGTGTTGTAATGGTAACTGACACGCCGGACTGCAGTGGGTCGTGGTGTAATGGTAACCGAGACCCCTGACTGCAGTGGGTCGCGATGTAATGGTAACTGACACCCCTGACTGCAGTGGGTCGTGGTGTAATGGTAACTGAAACCCCTGACTGCAGTGGGTCGCGGTGTAATGGTAACTGACCCCCCTGACTGCAGTGGGTCGCGGTGTAATGGTAACTGACACCCCTGACTGCAGTGGGTCGTGGTGTAATGGTAACTGAAACCCCTGACTGCAGTGGGTCGCGGTGTAATGGTAACTGACCCCCCTGACTGCAGTGGGTCGTGGTGTAATGGTAACTGACACCCCTGACTGCAGTGGGTCGTGGTGTAATGGTAACTGACACCCCTGACTGCAGTGGGTCGCGGTGTAATGGTAACTGACACCCCTGACTGCAGTGGGTCGCGGTGTAATGGTAACTGACCCCCCTGACTGCAGTGGGTCGTGGTGTAATGGTAACTGACCACCCTGACTGCAGTGGGTCGTGGTGTAATGGTAACTGACCACCCTGACTGCAGTGGGTCGTGGTGTAATGGTAACTGACACCCCTGACTGCAGTGGGTCGCGGTGTAATGGTAACTGACACCCCTGACTGCAGTGGGTCGTGTTGTAATGGTAACTGACCCCCCTGACTGCAGTGGGTCGCGGTGTAATGGTAACTGACACCCCTGGCTGCAGTGGGTCGCGGTGTAATGGTAACTGACACCCCTGGCTGCAGTGGGTCGCGGTGTAATGGTAACTGACACCCCTGACTGCAGTGGGTCGCGGTGTAATGGTAACTGACACCCCTGGCTGCAGTGGGTCGCGGTGTAATGGTAACTGACACCCCTGACTGCAGTGGGTCGCGGTGTAATGGTAACTGACACCCCTGGCTGCAGTGGGTCGTGGTGTAATGGTAACTGACCACCCTGACTGCAGTGGGTCGTGGTGTAATGGTAACTGACACCCCTGACTGCAGTGGGTCGCGGTGTAATGGTAAATGACACCCCTGACTGCAGTGGGTCGTGGTGTAATGGTAACTGACACCCCTGACTGCAGTGGGTCGTGGTGTAATGGTAACTGACCCCCCTGACTGCAGTGGGTCGTGGTGTAATGGTAACTGACCCCCCTGACTGCAGTGGGTCGTGGTGTAATGGTAACTGACACCCCTGACTGCAGTGGGTCGTGGTGTAATGGTAACTGACCACCCTGACTGCAGTGGGTCGTGGTGTAATGGTAACTGACACCCCTGACTGCAGTGGGTCGTGGTGTAATGGTAACTGACACCCCTGACTGCAGTGGGTCGTGGTGTAATGGTAACTGACCCCCCTGACTGCAGTGGGTCGTGGTGTAATGGTAACTGACACCCCTGACTGCAGTGGGTCGTGGTGTAATGGTAACTGACACCCCTGACTGCAGTGGGTCGTGGTGTAATGGTAACTGACCCCCCTGACTGCAGTGGGTCGTGGTGTAATGGTAACTGACACCCCTGACTGCAGTGGGTCGTGTTGTAATGGTAACCGACACCCCTGACTGCAGTGGGTCGCGGTGTAATGGTAACTGACCCCCCTGACTGCAGTGGGTCGCGGTGTAATGGTAACTGACACCCCTGACTGCAGTGGGTCGTGGTGTAATGGTAACTGACCACCCTGACTGCAGTGGGTCGTGGTGTAATGGTAACTGACACCCCTGACTGCAGTGGGTCGTGGTGTAATGGTAACTGACCACCCTGACTGCAGTGGGTCGTGGTGTAATGGTAACTGACACCCCTGACTGCAGTGGGTCGCGGTGTAATGGTAACTGACACCCCTGACTGCAGTGGGTCGTGTTGTAATGGTAACTGACACCCCTGACTGCAGTGGGTCGTGGTGTAATGGTAACTGACACCCCTGACTGCAGTAGGTCGTGGTGTAATGGTAACTGACCCCCCTGACTGCAGTGGGTCGTGGTGTAATGGTAACTGACACCCCTGACTGCAGTGGGTCGTGGTGTAATGGTAACTGACCACCCTGACTGCAGTGGGTCGTGGTGTAATGGTAACTGACACCCCTGACTGCAGTAGGTCGTGGTGTAATGGTAACCGACACCCCTGACTGCAGTGGGTCGTGATGTAATGGTAACTGACACCCCTGACTGCAGTAGGTCGTGGTGTAATGGTAACTGACACCCCTGACTGCAGTAGGTCGTGGTGTAATGGTAACCGACACCCCTGACTGCAGTGGGTCGTGGTGTAATAAACTGACCTGTGACTGGGAGTTGGCCTGCTCCACGTTGACTAGGGCCCAGTAGATAAACTGTAGGAGCGGTAGAACGAGGCTCTGAGTCGGCTCCCCCCACGCCTCACGCACCAACTCCACCAGCAGCGGCAGCAGCTGTAACAGGACAGATGTCAATACTGAGATAACAGCTGTAACAGGACAGATGTCAATACTGAGATAACAGCTGTAACAGGACAGATGTCAATACTGATATAACAACTGTAACAGGACAGATGTCAATACTGATATAACAGCTGTCACAGGACAAATGTCAATACTGATATAACAGCTGTAACAGGACAGATGTCAATCTGATATAACAGCTGTCACAGGACAAACGAGATGTTAATACAGGTAAGACAACTGATATAACACATCTGTAACAAAGCGGGCCAACTCTCCGGCATAGACATCGAAAGCGCGCTAGGTTTGAAAATTTTACGAGCTACTAGAGTCAAAATTGTTTGACACCCTCGCCATTAAACTACGCCAAAGGACTTCACTACCCGTTATCAAATATAACATAATATTATTGTTACTTCTACTACACTTTCTAAAGTTATTTTATCCGCTCCGTGTCCACCACGGGCGGAAGTGCACGGCCAAATACGGCGGAGTTGTCTCTACCTTACATAGTCTCTGACACCATGCAGCTAGTATCCTTCTAATAGAAAAATCAATTCCCGCGGCCTGTGCTCAAATGTGCGCCAATACAATGTTAATTTGCGGCAGTGATGGCGCGTTAGACTCCTAATTTTGCGCCGCAACCTTCTAAAACGCGAGAATCCCGCAATCCCGCGCCCTAGATGCAACACTGCCATTGCTATGTTAAATGATAAACCTAAGCTTCCACTGTCTATCAAATTGAAAGTGGTCGTTATTACCGGAATGAAATCCATCGAGCTGACTCGCCCTTTGATGAATTGGGTGTTCAGGCCATGTTTGTGCACACACGGGCTATAACAGGACCCGCTGGGCCCTTACCTTGTAGCACCTGTCGAGGATGAGTTCTGAGTGTAGACCTGGGTCTCTGGAAGGGGTTGACGACGAGGGGGCACTGTAGGCCGGTCTCAGCTGACTGTCCGACACCCACACCAGCAGAGTGGCCAGCACCTCTCCACCCCGGGCACCCGCCTCAAACAAACAGGCGTATCAGTCACATAACCTCTCCACCCCAGGCACCCACCTCGAACAAACAGGCGTATCAGTCACATAACCTCTCCACCCCGGGCACCCACCTCAAACAAACAGGCGTATCAGTCACATAACCTCTCCACCCCGGGCACCCACCTCAAACAAACAGGCGTATCAGTCACATAACCTCTCCGCCCCGGGCACCCACCTCAAACAAACAGGCGTATCAGTCACATAACCTCTCCGCCCCGGGCACCCACCTCAAACAAACAGGCGTATCAGTCACAGGACCTCTCCACCCCGGGCACCCACCTCAAACAACAGACATATCGTTCAAGTGATCAGTCCATCATGTTATCTGACCGGATTAGACCTCCAGGTTTAATTCAAAAGGCGCCCACATAAAGTAGGGATTCCCGTATTACTGTAGAAAGCCGTTCATAACATTAGCGGTCTTTCAACGCGTATGCAAAATAAGTCACAAAAACAATAAATCCATGTGAACAGATGCGAAACAGCTTCGGTCCGTGCTTAACTTAAAACAATATTCCAATGATAAATATAGGTCTTCGAAAGCGTATGCAATATAATTCACAAAAACCCCTCAGAAAATCGAGGTGAACAAATGCTTCGGTTGGTCTGTGCTAAATATAAAACAAATGCGAAACAGCTCTACTTTTTCTTTGCTAACTTTCATATAATATTCCCCTTACCTTCACCTTCTTCAGAGCGGCGGTCGCGTCCTTCCTGTCCTTGACGACGGCTGAGGCGGCTCTCTGCGACTTGCCCCCGCCCCCCGCCACCCCCAGCGTACCCACGTCACAGACAGCAGACTTCTTCACCTCGTAGTCCTTCCGTCTCTGCCAACAGGAGTGTAATGGTCCTGTGTTACGCCGCTTCTGGGTACACACAGGCTACATTCGGCCAAGACGCCTCCGTCCTTCCATACCCCACATTCTGGCGCCATCGTTCACACCCTGATCCACGACGCGTTTGTCATGATCTCAACCAACATCGAATACAGTCTGAACGACACACCGCATACAAATTTGTTTTATATGAATGAAATGTTATGTTACTTGGGCTTGTAGGCCTACGAGACGGAATTAACAACCAACCAGCCAACCAAACCCAACACCGAATACTGTTTTAACGAGTAGCGAAGACGGATTCGCCGAGCACGGGGTAAAATTGGTTGGTTGTATATTCAGGACGCTTTAGTACGGGGTACAGTTGTTTGGTTGTACATCCAGGACGCTTTAGTACGGGGTACAGTTGGTTGGTTGTATATTCAGGACGCTTTAGTACGGGGTACAGTTGTTTGGTTGTACATCCAGGACGCTTTAGTACGGGGTACAGTTGTTTGGTTGTACATCCAGGACGCTTTAGTACGGGGTACAGTTGGTTGGTTGTATATTCAGGACGCTTTAGCACGGGCTAAAGTTGGTTGGTTGTATATTTAGGACGCTTTAGCACGGGGTACAGTTGTTTGGTTGTATATTCAGGATGCTTTAGCACGTGGTACAGACCTGCAGGTTAGTCAGTCGCGCCTGAAGACTCGAATATTGCTTCTCCAGCTTCTCGTGAGATTCCTGGACATTTTCTAGCTGAAGGCAGTAGAACGCACAGGCTTGTGGTTTTACCAAAGCAATTTTTGCCAGGTTTACTCTGAATACATTTGCAAACGTAGCCTCATTAAATAGAACGACCCCCGTGACTGCTCAATGTTATCGTCATAATATGAAGTCACATATCCCGCCACTACATACTGCTAAATGGGTTACTGTTGTTCCATATAACATTCTTTCCCATGTCCCCGATTGGCCGATTGTCTTTACCTGCCCCCACTCCCCACCCCAACAAAATAATCTCGCTCAAACTGACGTTTAATACTATTACTCTTATGCTTAATTTCTTCCACGAATCTGATTTATTTTCTGCTCCGACGTTAGTATAAATGGAAACAAAGAAACCCTTTAACATGTCCAAATCACGCACCTCTCGTCGTAAAGAGTCGTTCGCGTTCTTCAAAGCATCAAAGTTTTCTTTCAGACGCTTGTTTTCCTTCAGTTTCTCTCGGAAGTTGTCTTCAATCTTCTGTAGCTCCAACTTGTATTGCTGCAAAGGCCGACAAGCGCGAAGAGTGACACCTGTGATGTACACCGTCTGATCTGTGTGCCGATGTCGCACTCGGCCGACAGGTGGCGTAGGCCAAGCACCGATACCCAATGGCCAACGCGAAGACTTCCTACCATACTCGACCAGTCCGAATGCCCAGATTATTGTGTAATCAAATATATTATTTTTTTTCTCAAAATAACATACTATATAGGTGAGGCCCCTAATTGTCAACTTTTATGGCTAATCATTTTGTATCGTTACAACTGGATAATCATACTAGAATTATTAATATATACCTTGTACTGGATAACAATACATATACATTACCAATATTTTTCTTTATAAATATCTAATACAGGATAATCATACATATATATCACCAATATACAACAGGATAATAGAGCGGTACATTAAGGAAAGGTTTCGGTACCTCAACAAATGTATCGGTACGTCCAGAAAGGTATTTCCCAGTTACCTTTTCTCTGGCGGCCAGCCGGACCTGCACCTCCAGTTCTATGCTGGTCTCCAGGGACTTCTGCACCTCAGACACTCGAGTCTCGCGCTCTCTCACGGCCTCTTCTCGTCGGTGTAACAACTTGGTCTCATGCTGCAAGGGAATGTTACACTGCTAGGATGAAGTAACTGATGTCACAGCATCAAACAATATAACCTGCAAATTCATAGTGTTACACAGACGAAGAAATACCAGAAGAACGCGTAGTTTGAATTAAGGAAACAGAGCGATACCTAAAATCAGTGGTTGAATAAGTAGGTGAATGTGTCCTTGTTTCAATGCTATGGAGCCATGGATCCTGTCCTTCTGGACGGATTATCGGAAGACAGGGTGTTATTTCACGGCCCGAGTGTTATTTAACGTGTTGACGGCATGCACTATGTAAGTAATTCACATTAAAGTAAGACGACAGGGCGTTCTGCCAGGACTCCCAACTCTGTAAGGTGAACGTGGTTTTAGCGGCATTCACAGTGATAGAGAACTACACATGTATGCTCCTACCAAGACCAGCGATAGGCTTACTGTAAGACTACGTGGTTTTGCTGATGTCCAATACCAAGTTTTAATTCTCGGCATCCCCACGTTATATTTTCATTATCATATGTATATTTATCTCATCCGCGCATGTCATTTTATCATTGCCGCCAATAGTACATGTGCTAATGTTTATTGTTGAATTTTACATACAGACGTTAAATAAAACTTTACCTTATCTTATGTTATCTTACATGTAAACGTACTATCCAGATGGATCCGGTACCTTTACTTTGTCGTTGATCTCCTGCAGTTCCCTGTACACATCCGCGATTTCGCCGGCGTCCCGAGGCTCGCCGCTGGGTATGGTGGACAGAGACTGGACAGTCGCAAAGCTGGGGTCCTCCTCCCGCTCCTCCTCACGCCGGCGGGGGTGGTGGCGGGAGTGGGGGTGGGGGTGGGGGTGTCGAGAGTCCCGAGGGTGACGCCCTCGCAGGCCGCCCTGTCGGTCCTCCATGTGTCGCTCGTGGAGGGCGGGAGACCCGCTCCTGTAGCCAGAGAGGTTGCCCTCGGAGGACTGACTCCAGGGGGATGTGACGTCCTCTACCAGGTCCGACTCGTCGCTCGCCACGTCCGCAGCGCCACTCAGCGGGGAGTTCCCACCATCCTGCAGCCAGGCATCTGGGGAGTGACAGCAATCGAAAAGAAAAAATCGAAAAAAATTAGTTTCGAAAAACAAAAACAATGACTTTGGCACTACTGTGGACATCTAGTTTCATTTGCAAACAGTAAACATACCAAACTATCCACATGCAATAAAGTATTTGCTTTTGAAATTGTTTGAAATCTAATGACAGAAACAACTATTTATGTTAAAAATTTAATGTTATAAAACAACTATTTATGTTAAAAATTTAATGTTATAAAACAAAGGTAATACAGCGCTGTCTAACAGCCCTTTAATCACACATACAGCAGGGTTTCCTGTACTGCTTTGTTGATCCCTGAAACTAACCTAGTTTTTTGGCCATTCAATATGTCACACCAATGTTGTCAATTGCAAATATCTGGAAGTGGAAAATATTTGCAAATCTGTAACATATATTCGTAGCATAACATATTACCAATATTTTTGATAGAAACCTTTATGCAAATGGTCATTTTGGGTTACAATGTAATGTGTCATTTTATCTGAGAGAATTTAATTTTCCATATGATTTATCTTAGCTTTGCAGGTACAACATGTCCAGTAATCAACCCCTCCAGCTCTAGCCTAAGGGCCTGAGCTAGAGGTGAGCTAGCCCCAGGAAACCCACTGGATTCCTTAGATCTCGCTTCTAGACTGTAGTTGGCATGGGAGGTTTAAATATACTCCAAATAATATGAAGATCTCTCACTTGAATCCGTCTTCACAAGATCTTATACACAGAGTACCAAAAGACATACTGGGTGCCATATTTGTTTTTGGCACATGATGGTGCCTGTAAATGCACCTTGTATCTGTAAACGTGTAGGTGTGTACCGTGGCCACATAAAAAAAAGCAGGTTTTGAAACTGATGTCTTGACAAATGGGACACTATTTGGAATGGAATTTGGTTTTCACATATCAAACAGTTCTGTAGAAAACCAACGCATATATACAGAGGGTGCATGCTGTCTAGTATTACTATATAGTTGAATGGAACCATACAAATTTATGAATTTCAGGTAGACAAAAAAAGGGTGGTCTTTCAGACACCATTTATTCCTTTAACCCTCTGCCACATCTCTGCAAGGATCAATGGCAGTTGCCCCGGCAGAGTTCTCATAATTTTATTAGTGTGTGACTGCAATAACTGGTACCTGATTACCAAACTTGGGGGCTGTAATTTCCCTGTGGCAGTGGTCTTTGCTATCAGTCACTAAAGGCGTTGCCCCCTACCATTGAATTATCTGTTACATATATATATGCTATTGGAAGCATGGGAACCAAGTTGCATTCACAGCTACCAAGTTTTACCCTGGGGCAAACAATATGGTACTTACAGAAGGCAGTGAGTAAGCAGGTATATGTACTGGTAGTAAAAAAATTAACCAAGCAATTCTTGTAATACTGGGTAATATAATTTGACTGTCCTGACCTAAAGTGATGCAAGTCTTTATAGGTTCTCACACCCCTGGGAGTAGGCATTTAAAACTACAATAAATTGTCAACTTTAAATTTATCTTTCTAACTTTTATACTTTATATTATATACTGTGCTAAAAATATTTATGTTGTCTATACTGACTTTTGTCGGCATTTGTCAGCACATTTAATACAGTGAAATATTGTCTTAAAGAATGAAAAATATTTCTCCATCATGAGAATGCATCTAACAAGGCCAACCAATGAGAGAATGTGAGAATTGTCAGGCATAGCCAGAGGTATGACTGGACGCCTGTTCAAACTGACATTTAACAAGGCTATATAAACACCCCCTAGCTTTGGTGCAAGTGCCCCCAGGCGAGCCCACTTCTCTAATGCTAGAGTCGAGTACAGAAGCAGGCTTACGCCTGGGGGCACTTGCACTAACCCCTAGCTCTGACATCAAAACGATGTCAGAGCTAGACTCCTCCTCCCCGTCGGTAGTCACGAACAACTGTCAAGACTGTAATGTCTGAACTTTCAGGCTAGACTCCTCCCCCCGTTTATAGGTTTACCCACTCACAGGTTCGCTGGTAAATAAGCTTACTGATTTTCAGATGAGAGTTCCTATTCCATCACAGAATATTGTCGCCCTATCAATATTTCAGCGACTTATTGTCTGTTCAGGCTAAATAACCCCCTGATTTTAACTTATTATTAAGTTATTAAATTCAGTCATAAATGCCGTATTCACGTTTCGGCCCATATATTCCGCGCATTTGCCGCGATCGCTTTAAAAATCACTGACATAACAAAGCAACCCTGTGCAATTTTAATGATACCAAACTTACGTATGTACTGCGAGGTTATCCTTTTTTAAGACACAAACAATATTTCTTCCATGCTGACACTCCATTGCCAACAGATACTTTGTCGCCAATAGACTAAATCACAGACAATGAAAGGCTCTACAGTTGCTATGACGCGAGTGGCTGGTGCAAATATAGGTCAGAGCATGTTTGGCGCCATAGCAACTACGTCATTTTATGACGTGTGCTTTAGTATGTTTACAAAACTGCGTTTCGTGCCAATGGAGTGTCAGCATGGAGAAATATTGCGGTTTATGTCTTAAATAAGGATAACCTCGCAGTACGCACATAAGTTTGGTATCATTAAAATTGCACAGGGTTGCTTTATCAGGTCAGTGATTTTTAGAGCGATCGCGCCAAATTCGCCGAAAATATGGGCCGAAACGTGAGTCTACGGCATTTATGACTTTGACTTTAGATTTTAGGCCCAGATGGCAGATGTTTACCTATCATAATCGAGGCTCCATATCAGTATCAGGAGGAATGTAAGTTGTCGAAATTTCAGGCTTTTACACATTGAGATCTAATGGACAGTGATATGAGAAGTTTACAGGTTCACACGCTGTCACCGATTTTAAAAAAAATAACCACCATAAATATCCAGATTAAGGCTGAGATCGGCAAGACTTAATTTCTCCAAACTTAGCGACTTTAGTTTAGGCCTACTTGCTCAAACTTGCCGCTGATAGGGCTACTTGCAAGATGGCGAGCGGTGCTCAATAGAGGTGTAGAGGTTCAAGCGAGTTACACGGATTAATACGTTAAAAAGCTGCTTGTCGAGCGTTTCCCGCCAAATCTAAGCACAGGCGACATATATATATCACAATTTGCAGAAAACTAGATTGTTTCGTTCTATTAATTCAGAAACCTAATAAACATCGCCGTTTCTGTTGTATATGGCAAACGTGTCTATCCTGGGACACCTCTGTCGCGGCACTTCTACTTATATCGCGAAGCACAAAAACTTATGGCGTTTACTACTAAGTTGAAAACCTATGGTAAATGATAAATTGATACCACGGGCAAGGCTAAGAGACTCCATTTGGCGGTCTGGCATGCGTGGAATATAGAAAAAATTAATTTTGGATGATTTAATGGTTGATTCTTATTAGTATTTGGACCTGTTTAGTTTTGGCGGGAAAGAGCTCGATATACCACTTTAAGGAGGTTACTGTCGCCTATTTTGGCGCATTGGTAAAGTAGGCCTAAATACAGATTTGAATAGTGACTAACGCATAACAAAGGGATGGGCTAGGGTGGGGGGGGGGGGGGCAGCTATATTATCCGCTGTGGGAGTAGTAAGTACGCGACATATCTGAGCTGGAAGCTTGTGGAAGTCAGGCCAGGGGATCGCGGACGGACATGTAGGCCTACCAGGCTTTGGCTTTAGGGTCTCACCCACTCGTCAGCTTGGAAAGCCCAAACCCCACCTCTAATTTCCATAACCAAGTGCTGCATACGCTTAATGTCGGACGTACATAGTTTTGCATTTATATATATATCGCGGCCCGGCCCTCCGTGGACCCCTCCTAGCACCTACCTCTGTATATGATCTATATGGGGATCAAGGGTCAGGAATTGACCCGGGAAATTAGGTAACCGCCGTGGCTCGGACGAGAACCCAGACGTTCGGGCTCCAACCCATGCACGTACCAGGGCCGAGTTCCGCATCACGGTTGACCGCCGCATACAATTTTGGTCACTCGGAACTCGCTATGGAACGACATTGGTCACATCGAACTATTTTCATTTGTTGCGGGAATATCCACTAAAAAAAATAAT
This sequence comes from Arenicola marina, assembly GCA_964019135.1. Taxonomy (NCBI): domain Eukaryota; kingdom Metazoa; phylum Annelida; class Polychaeta; family Arenicolidae; genus Arenicola; species Arenicola marina. The sequence continues at coordinate 23,934,604 of OZ025260.1, read as the reverse complement.
TATCCTTACTTTGGAAATATTAGCACAATCTAAATAGTCTTAAATATTGATAAAATAGAACTATTAAACATAAAAAATTACGGGCTACCCCCACTTATTTGAGAAGAATCGTCGTCCAGAGTGTATTATTATTAGTATGCGAGACTGTTCTCGATCGCGGCGAACCATACCCCACTTCCGGCTTAAAATAGAGCCAAGTTCAATCGTTATTTGTCGTACCGCAAGGAGCCCGATCACGGTCGACAACAGCCGAACACTCAAGTTACCAAGCCAGGGATGAGGAGAATGCCACAACTAGAGCGTATGCTTCAAGCGATATTGTGATTTTCCCGGAGCTGGTGGTTCCCGAGCAAGGAACACCAAATTAATTAACAGAACATAATTCAGACAACATCCCTGAGCAAATTTTGAAATAATTTATTGTCACACGTTGCTGACCATTCGTACACATCTACAGAAACAAAACAAACTACAGCGGTCACAGCCACCCAAACTTAAGAAGAAGCAGGTTGCATTGTCAGTGCCTTAAAGTACTCGTATCTTATAGAAATGCCGCGGCAGTCATTGAGGACGCGTTGCATATAAATATACCCAGAAGTTGTTCGATAATTTGTTCTTTTATTATCATTGAACAGATAATAATCCTGCATTAAAAAAAAAAAAAAATTGGCTAGATCGTTGGCTGTTATTGCATGCGGCTGGGTGCGTGAAACTAACAGCTCTCAATATATTATTTGATTACGTATAAACCCATATCTCACGCTCTGTTTACATACTATCACACATCCCGGTACAATTAATCGGAAATGCGTTCTACAAACAATTCATTCATTTCATTTAACATTTGACATCCAGTTTCAACACCCGCAACTTTCCATGTGCAAGACCGCTTATTCCGGTGCTTAGAATGATGTCCCTCCGTCGACCGTTACACCACGAGAGAGATTACTATGGTCCTTTATAGTTTTCCTGAAATCAAAGCAAATAAAGGAACAGTACTTGTCTCCTTAGCCTTCAACATCGATGATGATTAAGTTGAAATACCCTTGTCAACCGAAACAACGTGCACGCCCCAGCGCCTACTTTCCCAACATACCGGTATGGCTATGGACGTGCCATAGTGCAGGTAAAGCTCACGGATAAGAATACCTGAGACCCCTTCAGCTCGAGATCATATACAAGTCATTGTCGCAAACCGAGGTAAACCGAAAGCATTGTGATAAGTGATAGTGTCACGTCATAATGACGTCATATATATCATGACATGGCATCATAATGACGTCATAAATATCATGACATGGCATCATAATAACGTCGTGTATGTTATTACATGGCGTCACAATGACGTCATAAATATTAGGACTTGGCATCATAACGGCGTCAAGTATTTTATAACGGCGTCATGTATTTCATAATGGCGTCAAGTATTTTATAACGGCGTCATGTATATCATAATGGCGTCAAGTATTTTATAACGGCGTCATGTATTTCATTATCACGTCATAATGACGTCATAATACATTATATGGCATGACGTCATGTAGCCTGGAATACGGCAGTGGGTGTCTCGAGTCGTTGGGTATGTGGCAGAGAGGGGGGTTACATGCCGTCGTATGCCGGGCCCTCGCCGCCCTGGGGTGTCACCCAGTTAATGTTCTGACTGGGACATTTGATATCACAGGTCTTGCAGTGGATACAATTCTGAGCGTTGATCTGCAGCCGGCGGTCCCCGTCTTCGGTCTCTATGAACTCGTACACACCTACAAATTAAGGACAAAGTTCCTTTATAGCGCTAGTCTTTATTGTACCATGGGCCCTCGATGCATAAACGTTAAAAAAAATACAGCACATACTTCCATGCAGTTGTTCTGCATTATACACAAAGGTGTTCTACAATTATTTTAGATTTTGTATACTAAATATTGTACGATTCTGCCACTGATATATTTGCGGTGGGTACTAGCACTGGTAATAGCGGTGGCGTGCTCACTGACCGGCGGGACAGAACCTCTGCTCTGGACCATCGTAGATGCCGAGGTTCCTGTTGACGGGCACGCTGTCGTCCTTCAGGGTGAGGTGAGCCGGCTGGTCATGGTCGTGGTTGGTCCCTGTCAGAGCCACAGAACTCAGCAGGTCGAAGCTGATTTCGCCATCAGGCTTCGGGTAGTCTATCTCTTTGAACTGAGATGCTGGCTGCAGCATGGCGTGGTCACCGGTCCCTATAAAAACAGAAACAATAAAATGGCATTTTGGGGCATTTAAGTTTATTGTTACGCTAGCTGATGGCATGTTATATAGAATTGTGTTCAGACTCTACCCCATGTAACTGCCAACCCAACTGTTGACCTCAACAGTGCTAGGGAAGGGTTTTCGATGGTTATTTAGGTTGAATTTTGCAGAAGTTGAAAATGTAGCTATTCCGTTGTCGTTGTCATGCGATCACAATAGAGGAACTAAGATACTTCAAAGTAACACCGGGTCAAAGTTCAAAGTGCTTAACGTCTTTTACCTCAATCCAACTCGAAAGTATATTTCGAAATAACCATGGCTTCTAATTAATCAAAATCAAATGAATTCTTCCGGTATGGTACCAGTAGCACAGTAAATGTTAAAGGTGGTGCAGTTGATGCCATTTATTTTTTCAATTATCGCTTATAATCCTCATGGATAAAGTTGACATGGGGCAGAGGGACTATAGCGCAAGCGCAACGCCCTCTGACGGGAGAATGAGCCAAGGGTTCCCTCCCCTAGGTCAGCCACACCCCCTCCTCCACCCACCCCCAGCGTGGTGCTTCATAGTCCAGGGTTCCTTTCCCTGGGTCAGCCACACCCTCTCCCCCACCCACCTCCAGCGTGGTGCTTCAGGGTCCAGGGCTCCCCTCCCTGGGTCAGCCACACCCTCTCCACACCCTCTCCCCCACCCACCTCCAGCATGGTGCTTCAGGGTCCAGGGCTCCCGTCCCTGGGTCAGCCACACCCTCTCCACACCCTCTCCCCCACCCACCTCCAGCATGGTGCTTCAGGGTCCAGGGCTCCCTCCCCTGGGTCAGCCGCACCCTCTCCCCCACCCACCTCCAGCGTGGTGCTTCAGGGTCCAGTGCTTACGTGCCTGGGTCAGCCACACCTTCTCCCCCATCCACCTCCAGCGTGGTGCTTCAGGGTCCAGGGATCCCATCCCTGGGTCAGCCACACCGTCTCCCCACCCTGCCCCCCAACCCACCTCCAGCATGGTGCTTCAGGGTCCAGGGCTCCCTCCCCTGGGTCAGCCGCACCCTCTCCCCCACCCACCTCCAGCGTGGTGCTTCAGGGTCCAGGGCTCCCGTCCCTGGGTCAGCCACACCCTCTCCCCCACCCACCTCCAGCGTGGTGCTTCAGGGTCCAGGGCTCCCGTCCCTGGGTCAGCCACACCCTCTCCCCCACCCACCTCCAGCGTGGTGCTTCAGGGTCCAGGGCTCCCCTCCCCAGGTCAGCCACACCCTCTCCCCCACCCACCTCCAGCGTGGTGCTTCAGGGTCCAGGGCTCCCGTCCCTGGGTCAGCCACACCCTCTCCCCCACCCACCTCCAGCGTGGTGCTTCAGGGTCCAGGGCTCCCGTCCCTGGGTCAGCCACACCCTCTCCCCCACCCACCTCCAGCGTGGTGCTTCAGGGTCCAGGGCTCCCGTCCCTGGGTCAGCCACCAGGCCGTCCCAGTATATAAGATACCGCCGTACATGCCGAGGCGAGTATTGAAGGCAGGACGAATGTTTCTCGACTTCTTGAGCTCCTTCCACACCCAGCTGTCGCGGAGTGTTTGCTCATAGCTCTCCGGGTTCAGACCTAGGGGTTAAAGTGAAAACAACAAGATATTAACGATATATGTAATAGTAACATGATGAACTGGTTTAATCCAATATCAATGCACCGACTACTTTGGGCGTGTTCGATTTAAAACCGTTTTTTTTAAACCGATTTTAAACGGTATGCCCACCAAAATGCGAACGCAGCGTTTCATTTGTTTACAGTTTCAGCACGTACAGTTGTGCCAGCATAAATATGCCGTCTGTTTCATTTTCTACCCGCGATTGAATTGCCCGTTAATAAATTAGTCTCATACTTTTGTCCAGAAATATCTAGTCATTACCTTTATGATTAACTATGGCATATGTGTTGATCGAACTGACAGTTTCGCGGAACCGAAACCGTCAAACGAGCTCTCTCGATAGTTTCAGGATTTCGAGCAAACCGGTTTCGGTTTTCTCGTGTTGAACAGTCAGTTCGGCAAACCGGTTTTGGTTTCATGTAAATCGATTACGCCCTTAAGCACTTGGAATCTGGCAGTAACTTTCACGCGGACGTTACAGACTTGAGAAATGGTTTACAAACACATATCGACAACAAGTAGGGGACTTGGGACTGTCGTTGTATTGAAAGAGGATATAAATCAATTGATTTGATTGGGAGGTTACATGTCCAAGGCTATATCATACATGTAGATGAAGACATACCGTAGCTGAAGACATACCAATGGATGAACACATAAAAGTCGATGAATATACACCCGCATATGAACACAAACCATGGAAAGAACACATACCGGCCGATGCACAGTCCCAGACCGGCGGATGAATACATAGTCCCAGACCGGCAGATGAACGCAGTGCCATACCGGCGGATGAATACACAGTCCCAGACCGGCGGATGAACACACAATCCCATACCGGCGGAAACTCAGTCCCATACCGCCAGATGCACAGTCCCAGACCGGCGGAAACTCAGTCCCATACCGCCAGATGAACAGTCCCAGACCGGCGGATAAATACATAGTCCCATACCGGCAGATGAACGCAGTGCCATACCGGCGGATGAATACATAGTCCCATACCGGCAGATGAACGCAGTGCCATACCGGCGGATGAATACACAGTCCCAAAGCGGCGGAAACTCAGTCCCATACCGCCAGATGAATAGCCCTGAAGAACCCAGGCCTCGCTACCGCTCGGTCAGGGTCCTGAAGTGCAGCCTGCAAATCCTCAGCGATTTGAAACCCCTCCACTTTAATCTGACTAGTGTCACTTTGTGGGTGAATACCACGTCCATTCCTTATTATATTTGAATTCTACATACCTTAAACTATATATTTACGTATAGTTTGTTTCTTTAAAGAACTGTTGATGTCCACAATACCGGCGATATTCCGCATTTCATTCGTAACATGCGCGCAGCTTTTCGAAGTGACAAGCGGCAAATATATCAACAGATGGCGCTACAGGGCGGAAACGGCAAATTCCCCGGTTTTACCGGTTTACCTCGTACAATTTTACTGGGCGCTCGCGCTCGATTCTAAGACGTTTTCGCGCATATCTAAATGCAAGAAAATAAAATGGGTGTCTTCTGGATGTGGAAATCGCGATATAACGAAGACACACAGATTGCACAGTATAATGCAAGGCTTCATTCAATCTTAGTGTCATCATTATGTCGCGATTTCCACATCCAGAAGGCACTCATTTTTTTATTGTGGAGATGCATGACCACGTCTTGGATCGAGCGCGAACGCCTAGCAAAATTGTACGAGGTAAACCGGTAAAACCGGGGAATTTGCCGCTTCCGCCCTGTAGCGCCATCTGTTGATATATTTGCCGCTTGTCACTTCGAAAAGCTGCGCGCATGTTACGAATGAAATGCGGAATATCGCCGGTATTGTGGACATCAACAGTTCTTCAAAGAAACAAACTATACGTAAATATATAGTTTAAGGTATGTAGAATTCAAATATAATAAGGAATGGACGTGGTATTCACCCACAAAGTGACACTAGTCAGATTAAAGTGGAGGGGTTTCAAATCGCTGAGGATTTGCAGGCTGCACTTCAGGACCCTGGCCGAGCGGTAGCGAAGCCTGGGTTCTTCAGGGCTACCAGATGAACAGTCCCATACCGGCGGATGAATACATAGTCCCATACCGGCGGATGAACACATACCCGTGGTAGGTGAGTTGAGGTTCTCGTCGGTGATGGTGCTGAAGACGGCCTCGGCGGCCAGCATCCCGCTCTTCATGGCGTTGTGGGTGCCTTTGATCTTGGCGACGTTCATAAAGCCGGGACTGCAGCCCACCAGACACCCGCCGGGGAACGTCAGCTTGGGAACGCTCTACAGACACACACAGAGAGGGCCGTCAGTGTACGAAAAGAAATATCTTGATGAAGTAAGTAAAGAAATATCTTGATGAAGTCAGTAAAGAAATATCTTGATGATGTGAGTACAGTGGCCCACAATAACCAGACAACCGCCGGGAAACGTCAGCTTGGGAATGCTCTACAGACACACACAGGGAGGGCCGTCAGTTGTTAGGAAATGGAGTAAGAGCAGGTGTATGCATGTGAGTGATACGGCGAATGAATGGGTGAGTGAATACTGTGGGCTGAGCGAGTACTACGGGATGAGTGAATGTTGGTGATTTTGTGAGTATTCCGAGGGAGTGGTGAGTCACACGTGACATTGGATAGGAGCTTTTGGGAGACGCATGGGGAGTGGTATCTGGTATAGTATAAATAACAGAGCCCACAGGAAACAGACACGACACAAGACTCAGGACCAGCACCAGGAGGAGATGGACGGCGGAGGACATAGCTGGTGACAGCGGGGTCAGGGCCGATCTCCGGGCTTTACGTGTTGAAGCGTGGCTGCGTGGTTGGAGTGGTTGTGGGCGTCGTCGTGGTGGCTGGAGACAGGCCTTAGGACCCTGGTTTGCGGGCTGGTAAGCGTGGACACGTGGCGGAGCCTGATCTGCGGGCTGGTAAGCGTGGACACGTGGCGGAGCCTGATCTGCGGGCTGGTAGGCGTGGACACGTGGTGGAGCCTGATCTGCGGGCTGGTAAGCGTGGACACGTGGCGGAGCCTGATCAGCGGGGCTGGTGTGCGTCGTGGGAGCATCAGTGCGTCGT